>JXCR01138667.1:70198-122907 GCA_002079205.1 Phalaenopsis hybrid cultivar | reverse complement strand
ATATATATATATTATACATATATAAAACTATTTAACAATAAAAAAACATTTTTTTTAAGAATCATGAAAGTTTCAAAGACAACATTGGCGTAATCTCCTTAACGGTTGTCATTCTTTGATTAGATGTAGTTCGGACATAATATCCCCAGTGGTAGCCCGAACTAGTACAGTCTTTATTGGCGTAATCTCCTTAACGGTTGTCATTCTTCGACTAGATCTGGTTCAGACGTGATATCCTCAGCGGTAGCCCGAACTGGTACAGTTTTCATTGGCATAATGTCCTTAATGGTCGCCATTCTTCGACGAGTTTCAGCTTGGATGTAACTTCCTCAACGGTATTCTGAGTTGGCCTGGTATCTTCCTGTTTTTCTTAGGTTTGAAGAGAATTCAACTTTGACCTTGTGATGAATCCTAAGACAACAAACGATATTTGTTCGACTAGTTTCATCTTAAATGTAGCTTCCCTAGCAGTATTCTGAGTTGATATAGTCTTCTTATTTCACTTATTTTCGCTACATCCTTTGGGATAAAGTTTGATTATGTTTCTTCCTCCACACATTCTTTGATATTATTGTCAAATTTTGAATATTCCTTTTGCATATATTTCAAAAGTCATTTGAAAATTCAAATCAACAACAGCAATTTCAAAATATAAATGCCCATTCCCAGCGAAAATCCTACTTCACCTCAATTCAAATTTGACATTTGATTTGTCTCAGGTATGGCTACTTGGAAATTCTTGCGGGATTGGGTTGATCATTTCGGTAAAAGCCAATAAGCCTGGCGTGTTCATACAACACACCACAACTATTGGGGTTCATTTGTTGACCTCATTTTTGACGTTTTCTTTTCCCTTCCTTAGATACCCTAGGATATAGTCTTAGGATTTCTATTTTGACTCTCCTAGAGGACTAGACTGGGATCTACACGACATAGAAATTCAGATCATTTCTTCGCTCTTTGAAGTTTCATATTGACGGTTTTTAATCCGCGATATCCAGTTGAGTCAGCTATAGCCAAACATGTTGAAACTCTTGTTGAGTTCCCTAGAGATTTAAAAGCCATAAGTGAACCCCACGGTGTGTGACGTTTGAATTTCTGCCACGAGCAGTTTCTTTCACTTTGGTTATTGATTATGAGAAGACTGGTCAATGATTCACTTGTTAAACAGATCTGAACGGGTCACAATAATTTCATTTAGCGCGCCGTGCGCGAATTGAAGTTAAATTGGCTCGATCGTCGATGAATTTGTTTGGATGACTCCGGATGGCAAAACAGACCTCGTCATCGCGTCCGGAACGTCGATTTTAGCTAAGGAGGATACCCATTTTGTTGGGGCGCCGCGCATGAATGAATTGCACAAAATTTGATTTTTTCTTTTAATAAAAAATATATATAATAATTTTTTTTAATAAAAAGTTTTTTTAAATCCTAAATCTAATCTCACGCTCACATTCATCCCCTCCTCATCTTGCAACCCTTCTTGCCCGAACCAGATCTTTTCCTCTTCCTCCATTTTCTTGACCGGATCTTGAAACTTCTTCCGGTTCTCCGGTGATCCCTTTTGTCTCCGATCTAAACCGACCTTCACCGCCGGTCGCCTGCCGATAACACTTTTCTAACAAACTTTCCCGCCAAATGCCTCTTTCCCTCGGATATAAATACCCCCTTGGGGAAGGATTTAGAGAGGTTTTTTTTTTGTGATTTGAGGAATTTTTCTTAACCTGAGGTTTTCTTTGTGAGGTATTTGGAGAAAGTTCCAGGGTTGGATCTCCTTTTCGTATATTGAAGAAGAAGTTTGGTTGGCTCACGATTCCTTTCTAGATTATCTTCCTTCATTCGTGGGATCTGAAAATCGTTTTGCTTATTATTTCTAAACTTCCTTACATTTTCTTAAAACACTTGAAGGTAAGGATTTCTTCTCCTTCCTTTTCTGGTTTGTGGAATATCTTATTTAAGATTTTTTTTATACGAATCCTATGAAGATTGTCTCAGTGATCAAAACTTGTTTTCGATTTACACTATATGTGGTTTCTTGAACATTGAACATAATTTCATTTATCCTTTAAGAGGAAGAGAGATTTATTCAGATATAATGGTTTGTTATTACCTCTCTTTTAATCAAGAACGAATAGCTGAAGATCAGGGGATGTCTGTATTAATTCAATTCCCACCATACATGAGTTTGTAGAAGCTTTAGTGTAGTAATGTAGATTATATTTGCAGGGTGTTATTCTTTTTAAGAGCATTACAAATTTCTAGTATATTAAAAGAAAAAAGGAGGAACGCACTGTGCTGTAATAATTTGAGTGGCTAGATTTTAATTTGGCTTTGAATATGTTCATGTCGTAATAAGTGTAATCCTTATATATATTCGTGTTAGTGCTTTGGGTTTGTTCACCTTTTCTTTTAAAGTGGCATATTTTCTGTGGATTTAGATTTTATTTTCATAAACTCTCCCTCATTCGATATTACAAATTAAAATCTCAGTATTTCTTTGAAAATCGAGTGATTGGTGCTTATATTTAGCTGGTGGATTATCACATTGAACTTATTCAAAATTTATTTGCAATATTTTATATCTTTTGGGTAAGCATGAGTGAATTGTTTTACTTACTTTATGTTCTCATATGTTGTACAGATATATAGACAGATATTTCAAAGTTATTTTCNATATATATATATATATATATATATATATATATATATATATATATATATATATATATATATATATAAAATAATCAAATTTGAAAGTTTAAAATTTAGGCATGTAAATGTATAGAAATTGAACGGTGTGCATGTAAATCTGACACTATTTCTTAACAATTGTACATAGAAGCGTGAGGTATTTATGGCATTTATAGTCTTGTTAGCACTTGAAAACTCTTATTAGCAATCATTCTTTTACCTGATCACTTTCTTTAGACTCAGCTAGTTATTTTAGTGAATTATGCACTTTGAAAAAAAAAATTTATCTACTGGAAGCTGACCAACAACTGCTGCTTCTTTTATATTATGAATTGACTTGATTATTGGCTGGAATTATTTTGAACCATACAAATTGAATTCCTTGTGATGGAACAAGTTAATAGTGATCTTGACCAAAATGTTAAAGTTGAATTGCCAAGAAACCCATAAGTTGAAATCCTGGAGGAATAATGATTTAATCCTTAGAGTATTGCTGGAATTGGCTTTCGGCTTATATTAATTGTGTGGATTTGAATTTGATAATATAAGAATGCAAGCACATTTCTTTCTGAAAAGTTCACTAGGTTTACAATGGTGATATGTATATGCTTAAAGTTTGAACTCAAAGGTGAGAGGTAGATGTTATGGAAATATTTAGATGTTTCTTTTTTTTTCTTCCAATCTCTTGATATGAAATATACAAAATTTTGTTGGATGAGCATCTGAAATATTGAGGTGGCCTATTAGCTTAAGATGAGAAGCAACGGGCAATGATACAAAGAACCATCGATCAGCTTCTCTTATAACTGAAAATATAAAATCAATATTCAATTAGTGAGATGCCCTTTCACCCCTTAAGCCTTTGGCATCTCTAATCCTTTTCAAAGGGCTTGAGAATTAGTAGTTAGAAAACAACAGATACTGTAGTTTTTACATAGATACTACACTTGTAAACAGATACTATAGGTTTTACACAGATACTACACTTCCAAAAAGAACAAATACTCATTACATACTCTACACAACAATTACTACAACATACGATAGACACTATACATTACACTCTTCTCGACAGATACTACAATTGTAGTACATCACATATTACACTCCACATGATAGATACCACAAAAATAGATATTATATTTCTTTTGAGAGTCTAGATATTACACATCATACATTGATAAGTTCAGATACTATACATCACTTATCCTAATATTACATATAGGTATTTTGTACCTTTAATAAGATAAGTCCAGATAATATTTAGATTCGCACATTCATTAAATGATAGGGTCTAAGAATGCTTGATTATAGGGGTGATTCATTGGTGACCTCTATTTGATATTGATAGGTTGACTTCGATATATCAGTTGCCTGTGGGATTGAGTTAAAAGAGAAATGAGGTCTAGTCTGAGCCTATTCCCAAATTAAAAGCTGATATCCCACTTTAAATTCCATATGCTTATCATTTAACCTTTCTTTTATAATCTGCAAATGTTTGTCTAACCTCCTTACATCATACAATTGGAATGTGTTTTGTAGCATTGCTAGACTTAACCAGGTACATTTAATTATTTCAATTTTGTTTGTACACTGCATATTTATTTCTTTACTGCATAGTCTTTCCTTTTCTTGATATTTACTTTACTTTCATAGTTTTCCTTAGGTCCTTTCCTGTTACAGTAGTTTACTACACAGTTGTTCCCTTCATGTACCGCATCGTACTATAGACATTCATTTGTATTCGTACTTCTAAATATTATTTTCCTAGCATGCTCATGCAATCCCCTAGGATAGGCCGTTCGAGGCATGGTTTTCTCTTTTCTTTATCCCTTTTTTGGAACGAAATGGCAAAGACATCAAATGATGATTTATCCCTGGGCATCGATCGAGATGATGACACAAGCAAATGATGATTCATCTCCAGACCATGGTCAACACAACCATGGAAGACGGAAGGATGAGTTGCAACCGAGCTTCGATAGATTTAAATAACACACTTATATAACGCTGAGGTTGTTCGTCTGGCACGATGTAAATCCTCACATTATCTTTTAGGACTTTCTACGATTTTTATATCATACTAAATAAGTCTTAAACTTTTTTTAGGATTCTGAGGTTGTCATTCGGAATGACCTAAATCCTCACATTTTCTCAGGCTATTTGCATATGTCGTGCAGATACAAGTCCCAAAAATCTAAATAATTTACAGGACTGAGACATCAAATAATTTCTCTTTCAAAGACGTAAAGCCAAAGCATAGATTAGTTTGAGATGCCACTGAATCTTATTCAGTATCTTCGACATCTCCTACTTTTCACTCCTTTGGATTCCGAAAATAATTGTTCCTACTTGACCCTATCCCACCTGATTTTCTTATAAGCAATCATCGAAACTTAAACGTTGAATTTTTTAAGATGAAACCTCTGATCATTATCGAGATTTTTCTCAAATGACCCCATCATTTCAGATGTAATTAACTATAGGGGCTTGCCTCTATAGAGATTTAAGAACCCAGATTAATCTAAACCCTATCTAATTTGTGTAATAGATAGGGGAATTTGTGGGCTATAAATTTTATAGACCAAAATAGAGTCATAAGCTTTTAAGTTTAGATAGTTAATCCTACCAATTAGTGATATGTTTATCCTTAGAGATAATATATCATTTATGGTATCGTGCTCAGCTATTTAAACTATTAGATATATGAGGTTTATTCGGTCTCATCATTTTCTAAAAAAAAATATAAAAATACCATTTTTAAAAATTAAAATTACATTATATACTAAATTTAAATTTTAAAATCTTATTTCCAAAGAAAAAAAAATAGCCGTCAGGATCGATTCCTTTTATATGAGCAATTGTCCATCTAAAGACTTTCTTATAACTTTTTAAAGTTTTCATTGAAGTCATTTCTTCTTTAGTATTTAATTTTGAGGAAACTATTACAAGAAATATAGAGGAATCACCTAAAAAGGCATACTCCAAATATTTAAGAAGTAACTTCAACTCAAGTTTAAGAGGTTTTTCAATTGATGGATAAAAAGATGTATGTTTTTTTGTAGTTGATACACTGAAAATATATGCATTTTTAGACCCTTATTTTATACTTATTTTTGATGATCTTGCACTTTAATGGAAGGTATTTTGTTATTTTCTTTCATGTTGTTGATTTTTAGGACTTAAAGCAAAAAGGATGGAATTTGGAGTCAAAATGACATTTTTGAAGAAATATTCAGCGCCGACCGCGCCAAGGGCATCGCCGATCGCTCAGAACAACAGAACAGACTGAGAATTTTACTCAACTCCGACAACGCCAGAAGAGCGCTGATGATGCCTTTAAACAGAGAGCAGCAAATTACATTGTGGGACACTAGTGTCACGGCACCAATGTCAGTTCAACCTTTATTTCAAGAAGATTCGATGTATTTGGATGATTTTTGAGGAGATTTTGGAGGCACTTCTTGAAGAAGCAATCCTAGGCTCTATTTGGGGCCGAAATTCATTAGGAAACACTCTCCTTGACTCCTTGACTCCTTGACTTCTTCACTCCTTCACTGCCTCACTCCTTCGCTCCTTCACTCCTTCACTCCTTCACATTCCTTTTCGCTCCACAATGTTCCACCACGCTCCTTTTTTTGCCATTCTTCATAATCCATTTTCATTCCACCACCATATTGGAGTCAATTAGCGAGTTTTCTCTTATAATTTAGAGTTTGTGCTGTGAGATTAAGTGTGAAACATTCTGTAAGAGTGTTGGAGAAGGGGAAAAGTGAGAGATCTTCTTCCTGCATTTCTAAGGAAAGGCTACAAACTTTTCTAAGAGTGTTAGAGAATGAGAAAAGTGAGAGATTTCTTCTTCCTACATTTCCTAGAAGAGGCTACAAGAGTTGCTTTGAGAAAGAGTTTCAGATAAGTGTTGTTTATTTATTAGTGTTGTATGAACTTTCTTATGTATATGAAATTTGTGTTTTCTTGTATCTTTCTCATGAAGTTTAAGTAGTTTCCTCCATCTTTCTCCATACTCTGAGATATTGGGAAATGAAGAGATAACATGGATGTGCCAATATTAAAATATAAAATAAATAGTGATGATTTTTCAACTTCGAACTTAATTTACTTTTTGATCTGGCCAATTGAATTGTTAAAATGTGTTTTGAAATATACGATCTAGGAAATGGAGTATGAGTTCTACAACAGTGAGGATCACATTTGATTTCATGGAGGAGAAATTCGTTCATGGAATTGAGTACAAATAAATAGAAAAATATTCTTTTTTGAGTGTAGAATTTGAGAATCTTTAGGGTGACAGATTAAAATCCCTAATTTAGTCTTAGTGTTTAAAAACTAAAGCGAGAGTTAGCTTTCAGGTGAAGGGAAGTGGGAGCTCTGGAGTGGGAGCCGGTATCCTCTAGCCTAGCCACAGATTTAGGGACTAAACCTGGGAATAGCCAATGATTTTACTTTGCTTACATTATTTGTTTATGCGAGTACCTTACGATTCATAATTAGAATGTACTATTAGAAAAATTTGAAAAAAATAATGAGAAATTAAAAATTTAAAAGAAATGGCAAATAACTTAGATAATCCAATAAATGAGAATTGACAAAGACCTTTAAAAGATCATGCGAATCCGACAGCAGATGAACTTCACTAGACTATTTAAAATCCTGATGTTGCTGCTAAGTCATTTGAGCTTAAACCTACTATTATCCAAATTATACAAAATAATAGGTTTGGAAGATCACCTACTGAAGATAGTAACTTACATCTTGCTATTTTTCTTGAAATTTGTGCTATATTTAAATATGATGGAGTATATAATGATGCGTTAGGATCAGACTTTTTCCCTTTTTCATTAAGGGATAAAGTCAAGGCTTGGTTAAATTCATTAGCACCTGGATCTATTAGAGCTTGGGGAGAACTATCACAAAAATTCTTGGCTAAATATTTTCTACCATCGAAAACCGCTTAGTTCAGAAATGATATTACATTTTTTGTCAGTTTAAAGGGGAATTGATATATGAAGCTTAGGAAAGATTTAAAGATCTTCTTAGAAAATGTCCACACCATGCTTTACCAGATTGGTTAATAATTCAAACATTTTACAATAGATTAGTATGATCACTTAGATCTATTATAGATGTTGTTGCGACTAGATCATTAATGTCAAAACCTTTTGATGAAGCATATTCTTTAATTAAAGAAATGACTACTAACAATTTTCAATGACCATTTGAATGGATAAATCCTAAGAGAGTAGTCAGTATTCATGATTCTAATGCAGTCTATTTTGGCATCTTAAATTACTGCTATTTATAAAAAGATTGATCAAATGGGAGAGAACTTTTCTCAAATACCCCCAGTATTAGAGGAAAATTCACTAGGATAGATTATTGATACTCAATCATCTTATGAAACTTTAAACGATATAAATAATTGAATTAACAATCACTATTCTAAAAATTTTAACCCTGAATGGAAAAATCACCCTAATTATAGTTAGAATAATTATAAAAATTCGGTGAATCCATCCGGAAATGTGAACAATCAAGGAAATCCTAATTATCGACCTTATTATCCTTTGAGATATAACTCCAACCCTAACCCACAAGTTAAGGAAAAGAAGTTGAAGATGGAAGAAGTGATGTTGAATATAGAAAATCCAATACAGAACCAAGGGGCTGCTATTAGAAATATTGAAAATCAGTTAGGACATATTGCTACTGTAATTAGTAACAGGCATTCTAGAATTCTTCCGAGTACTGTGGAAGTTAATCCAAAAGACCAAAATAAAGAGCAAATTAAAGCTATTCAACTAAAAAGTGGAAAAGAAGTTGAAACAGAGATCCAAAGAGAAACTAAAGTTGATGAAGAGAAGAAAGAAATGGAAAATGATCAACATGAAAATGAACAAACACAAGTTCCTTTAGAAAAACCATTACCTCTGTTTCCTCAAAGACTGAAACAGAAGAACAAAGATAAACAATTTACAAATTTTTTGGAAATCCTTAAGAAGTTAGCAATAAATATTCCTTTTGTTGAAGCTTTGGAATATGTGAAATTTATGAAGGATGTACTAAATAAGAAAAGGAAGTTTACAGATCATGAGACCGTTACACTCAGTGAAGAGTGTAGTGTTATTATTCAGAAAAAGCTTCCTAAAAAATTAAAAGATCATGGTAGATTTACTATAACTTGTGCAATTGGTGAAAAGTTTTATGGAAAAGCTTTATGTAATTTAGGAGTGAGTATCAATTTTATGCCATTATCGATCTTTAAACGTTTATATTTGGGAGAAATTTGCCCTACTACTGTAACTCTTCAGTTAGCTGATCGATCAATAACTTATCCAAAACGTGTTATAGAGGATGTACTAGTAAAAGTGGATAAATTTATTTTCCCTATAGACTTTATGCTATTGGATATGGAGGAAGATAAAGAGATTTATATTATTTTAGGGAGACCATTTCTTGCAACAGGAAGAGCTGTAATAGATGTGCCTAAAAGAGAATTAATAATGAGAGTTAATGATCAAGAAATGAAATTTAATATAGTAAAAGCTATGAAATATCCTACAATAGAAAAAGAAAATGAATGTTTCAGGATGGAAGTAGCTGATTATATGAGTAATGAACAGTTTAAGAATGAATTCGAAAATAAATTAAAGCAAGAAGAAGATTTAGATTATATTCAGGGCAAATTTGAAATGTTAGACTTGTTAGAAAACGATAGTAAAAATCTTATTCCTTCAAGTATTAAACCGCCTGAACTTTAATTAAAGATTTTACCTACCCATTTAAAGTATGTATTTTTAGGAGAGTCATCTACATTGTTTGTTATTATATCTTCCAAGTTAACTAAAATTCAAGAACATAAGTTGATAGAAATGTTGAAAAAGTATAAAAAGGCTTTTAGATGGATTTTAGCAGATATTAAAGGAATTAGTCCTTCAATTTGTATGAACGAAATTTTATTAGATGAACAATATGAACCTAAAGCTAATCCTCAGAGAAGATTAAACCCAATAATGAAAGAGTTGTTAAAAAAGAGATTTTAAAATGGTTAGATGCTGGAATTATATATCTTATTTCAGATAGTGTTTGGGTAAGCCCAATTCACTGTGTTCCGAAGAAAAGAGGAGTGACTATTGAAAAAAATGAGAAAAATGAATTAATACAAACAAGACAAGTAATTGGTTGGCAAATTTGCATTGATTATAGAAAATTAAATATGGTCACCAGAAAATATCACTTTCCTTTACCCTTTCTAGACCAAATGTTGGATAGATTGACTGGGAATAAATATTATTGCTTTTTTAGATGGATATACCTATTATCACAAAATTCTAATTGCTTCAAAGGATCAAGAGAAAACAACATTTACAAGTCCATATGGAACATTTGCTTTTCGTAGAATGCCTTTTGGACCATGTAATGCACCTGCAACATTTCAAAGATGCATTATGTCAATTTTTAGCAATTCTATAGAACATGGAATGGAAGTGTTTATGGATGAATTTTTTGTATGTGGGACTTCGTTTGAGTTATGTCTTAATAATTTAGAAAAAGTTCTGAAAGTATGTGAAAAAATCAACCTAGTGTTAAATTCAAAAAAATGTCAATTTATGTTTGCATGAGGTATTGTACTTAGGCATAAAATTTTCGAAAATGGGATGAAGATAGATCCTGCAAAAAATTAAGTTATAGAAAAATTACTACCTCCTACTAGTGTTAAAGGGGTGAGAAGTTTTCTAGGACATGCTGGTTTTTACAGACGCTACATAAAAATTTTTCAAAAATAACTAAGCTGCTATGCCAACTTTTAGAAAAAGATACAAAATTTGATTTTGATGAGGAATGCATCAAAGTATTTGAATTATTAAAAAAAAATTAGTCACTGCACCTATAATAGTACCACCTGACTGGGAAAAATCATTTGAAATAATGTGTGATGCTGGTGATTATGCTATTGAGGCTGTATTAGAACAAAGACACGGTAAAGTTTTTTAAGTTATATATTATGCTAGTAAGACTCTAAATGATGCTCAAATTAATTATACTACTACTGAAAGAGAGTTATTAGCTATTGTTTATGCCTTTGATAAATTTAGACCTTATTTAATTGGAACTAAATGTATAGTGCATACAGATCATTCTGCTATTAAATACTTAATGCAAAAGTTGGATGCTAAACCAAGATTAATTAGATGGATACTTCTATTACAAGAGTTTTATTTTACCATAGTTGATAAAAAGGGAAATGATAATCAAATAGCTAAACATTTGTCTAGAATAAAAATAGAAATATTAACTAATTTTGCAAATGAAATTTTAGAAAATTTCCCTGATGAATAATTATATAGTATTGATGAAATGGATGTACCGTGGTATGCTTATATAGTAAATTATATTGTAAGTGATATTTTACCACCTGATATAAAAAATCCACAATTAAAGAAATTTATATGTGATTCAAAAGACTATTTACGGGATGACCCATATTTATATAAACAATATAAAGATCTAATTATTAGATGATGTGTGTCTTATGAAGAAACTCAACAGATTATTGAAAGATGTCATGATTCTGAATTTGAAGGACATTTTGGAACAAATAGAACTGCATATAGAATTTTGCAAGCTAGATTTTATTGGCCTACGATTTTTAGAGATGTTAATGAAAATATTAAAATTGTGCGATCAATGCAACGTGTAGGAAAATATTTCTAGAAGAAATGAAATGCCTCTAAATTACACATTAGAAGTTGAAATTTTTTATGGTGGGGATTAGATTTTATGGGACCATTTATGCCTTCATTTAGAAACTTATTTATATTACTTGTTGTTGATTATATGTCCAAATGGATTGAAGTCATTGTTGTACCCAGATGTGTTGCTTGGAGTGTTTCTAAATTTTTAATTAAAAATATTTTTACAAGATATGGAATGTCGAGAGTAATTATTACTGATGGAGGATCTCATTTCAGAAATAAGAGAATCAAAAAATTGATTAAGAAATATGATATTATGCATAGATTATTTACTGCTTATCATCCTCAGACTAGCGGTCTAGCAGAGATATCTAATCGTGAAATTAAACGCATTTTAAAAAAATCTGTAAATCCTTATAAATTGAATTGGTCTACTAGACTAGATACTGCATTATGGGCATACAGAACTGCTTATATGACTTCTATAGAAATGTGCCCATACAGACTGATTTTTTAAAAAACATGCCACTTACTAGTAGAATTGGAGCATAAAGCATTTTGGGCTATTATGGAATTTAATTTTAATCTAAAAGTTGCTTGTGAGAAAATATTATTGCAACTAAATGAACTTGAAGAAATAAGAAATGAAGCATATGATAATGCAAAAATTTATAAAGAGAAAAATGAAAATATGGCATGATCGGAAGATTATTAAGAAGAAATTCGAACCTGACAAGAATTTCTATTGTATAATAAAAGATTGAGATTGTTTCCAGGAAAACTGAAATCCAGATGGTTAGGACTATTTAAAGTGATTAAAGTCTATCATTATGGAACTGTTGTTATTAAAGATCCTAACACTGGAAAGATATTTAAAGTTAATGGGCATCGTTTGAAACACTATTATGAACGTCACATACCTCAATTTGAAGAATTTTTAATGTTAAGTCAACCCAACTAAATAAATGGTATGTCGGGCTAATGACGTTAAACCAAGCGCTTTGTGGGAGGCAACCTATACATATATGTTTATGTATTACTAATTTGTTTGATAAGTCATAATAATCCTACAAAATTGCATTTATTATAAATTAAGTCAAATATTGATATTGGAGGAAAATTTGAAATTAAATTGAACGAAAATAAAAGTCACAAATTTTGGCCACTAGCGCCGACGACTCCAAAATGGGTGCCAACGGCGCCCAAGAAAACAGACTTCAGTATTGTTAGCGCCAATTGGGAGTGTCGACGGTGCCGAGAGCGGTTTGACGGTTTAGGGGACTTTAGACAGGCTTTGGCTGGATTTTACTCTGTAATAACCGTCGGGAGGTGTTTTAAGAGTCCTAAAAACTGCCTTAGACAACTAGAAACTTTCTATTTTCAGATTTCATGGCTTCCAATTCGAGAAATACTTCAAGATATGAAGTTTTCAATAGAAGAAAATTTATTAGTTTTGACGCGCATAGATTATATGACAAAGTTATTAGGAAGAAGATATTGATCAAAGAGAGAGGTTTTGTTAATCATGGATTGATCAATCCAAGTGCTCCGGTTGATAAGATCATTCTGCAAAGGCTATGGGAAGTTCTGTGTTACACTACCGCTGCAGTTGTTGTACTTGTTGTAAAGGAGTTTTATGCAAATTTACATGGAATTACCCAAGGAGTTGTCTTCGTACGAGGTAAGGTTGTACCATTTACTTCTGCGAGATTTAATGAATTGTATTTGATAGAAAATGTTCCAATCTGTCATTATACAAATTTTGTCCCTACACGAGATTTGATGCAATATATTAGTTCTTCTGCTTCATCACTTCATCCAATTTCGAAGCAGTGACATTTCTTTATTTCTACAAAATTACTCCCTACTATAAAGATTAGTACAATCACCAAAGAAAGTGTTGTTTTAAATCACTGCATTCAAATGGAAAAACCCATTGATATAGGATCAATCATATTTAAATCTATTATGGGTATCATTATGAATAGGCCAATTTATAGACTTGGGCATCCTTCTACAATTTTTCTGATTTGCAGTAAATTCCAAGTGCCATATGAAAGTTGAGAAAAAGTTTTACTACCTTGGGAGCCCATGATCCCTATCGATGATAATTATGTTGGAAATGGAAATGAAGCATTAAATGCTATTATAGATCATCCTTCACATGCTTCAACTCCATTAATACCACCAACAGTTGGAAGATCGCTTGCTTTGGAGAAGTAATTGAAGAAAATTGAAAGAGAACTTCAGAGTATTATGAATGTAGTGAGAGATCTTAAGTACCTTTTTGATCACCTAGATTGCAGAATGAATGAAAATTTTGATCATACTGGAACTTTTGAAGCAGGATTAGTTCGGATGTTTAATGAAAATGGGTGGATTGTTCGATAGATCAATTCCTGTACAGATCCTTCTACAAATTATATGTTCATTACCAATCCATGGGAGATATTAGAGGAGGAGAAAGCACTGAAAAAAAGGCAGAATAATTGAAGACTTTGGATTCTATATTTTTTTAAGAATATTTCTGTATTTAATGTAATTGTGTGGATTGGATTTTGTTTGGTTTGTTTTGTTTTAGAATTCTGAACTTTTATTATGTGTATAGTTTGTGTCAGCGTTTAGTGTTGTGGCTTGATTTCGACGTTGAATTATACTTATATTGCTTAATAGGTGCGAATGTTTAATTTGAAAAATGTGTTTGTAAAAAGTGTATTTTCATATATAAAAGTTAATTTGTTGTTGTTTATGAAAATGATTGTTTGTGAAATGTTTATTTGTGAATTATTGTTAGATAAAAATTTATGTTTAAAAATAATAAAAAAATCTTTAGAGTAAATTAAAAATTTGAAAAAATCAAAAATTGAATTTCGGGCCTTCAGCGCTGACGGCGCTGGAATGGGCGCTGACGGTGCCTTCGACCCAAGAACAGCCCTTAACCCCTTAAATTCACAATTTTCACCGCAAACCTCCTTTTTTACCCCTTTAGTTACCTTCAACCTTTGGTTTTCACACCTAGGGCTTGATTTTGGGCAGATTTGAGGCGATTTAGTGGCAAAGGAACTTCAGATTTTATCTTCTCTAAGTAAGAGCTACACTTTAAACTAAAAATTTTTTATTTTCACCAAGGATTTTTCTCACATTGCCTAGATCCGAAAGTTTTGGAGTTTTTTTGAGAGATTTTGAGAAAATACTTTAGTGAAGAACTCTTACTTAGTGGATTTAAATTTAAAGTGCTTTACATTTTAATTTTTGGAATTTTGGAATTTATTCAAATTTTTATCAAATTTTTCTTAGATTTCCTATGGCACCTGGAGCAAGCAAAAGAAAAGTAGATTATGACAAGCAAAAATTTGTTTGCTATAAAGCTAGTGCTCAATTTCATAGTCTTCGTGAAAATTAAAAAGTGATTCCAGATCATGGTTTCAAAAATCCAGGAGGAGAAGTTGAACGATTAATTATCGCTCGGCAGTGGGAAAACTTCTGTTATTTTACTGCTGATGCGATAGTTGGGATAGTTATGTAATTTATGCCAACTTTCTGGAGGCTTCTCATGATTTTGTTTTTGTTCGTCGAAAAAGGGTGGAGTTTCTTCCAAGAAAAATAAATGAGTTTTATCAGTTAGAGGATGTTTATAGATGTCAGTATCATTCATTTTCTACTACAAATGACACTTTAGATGAGGTAATTTCTTTTCTGACTAGTGAGAAAGGAGCTTTGAAAGTAAAGAATGGAGTTAAAGTCAACTTTCCCCTTTCTATGCTAAATGTAGTATTTAAGGCCTGACATTATTTTATTTCTGGGAGAATGATTCCAACAAACCATCATAGTGAGGCGACTAAGGATAGAGCCATCCTGAACTTCTAAATTCAACAAGTGATGGACATAAATGTAGGCTCTATTATTATATGAACACTCGATCTATTGCTCTGGGAGAGACCACTGGTGAATTGGCACACCCTGCTCTTATTTACACACTTTGTGAGCAGGCGGGAGTTGCTTTCAAACCAGATGAGGAGAGTATTGAGCCTCAAAGACCTATTGGGCCTGTAAACATTAAGACTTATGAGTCCCATGTTGATTGAAGAACTGGAAGTAAGGGCAGGGTTATTCCTTCTACTTCTAGGACCCCTACTTTTAGTGAGCCTACTTCTAGTGACCCTAATAACAGGGAACTATTGGACCAGATGATGATTCAGCTGGGGGATATTTTGAGGATGTGTCATAGATTACAGAACATGGATGCCATAAATGCTCATATAGATGATTTGATTCTGTAGAAGTTTGAATATGATGATGCTTTAATGAGATACCTGAGGGGTGATCATTCAGTTCAGTTCCCTATTCACCCTGTTTATACTCCATATCAGCAGCAAAAGTTGGATGTTGATGAAGAAGAAGATGATGACTGGTGATCTTTTTGTTAGTTTGTATGTGATTGTACTTTATGACTATGTTATGTGTTTTGTGATATTGTTGAGACTGCTTATTAAATTTTGAGACTTTGTTGTTATGTTGTAATGTGAAACTGCAATTTATAAAACTATTTTCATTTCTAGAATTTAGTTTAGTTCTGTTGTTAGTTTCAACATTTTTTTATATGTATTGTAATTAACTCTTTCTCAGCAGATTTTATATTTATTATGTGCAATTTAATGTTTTAAGCCTTATAGTTTTTCATATTAGCACCTGCAATATTTTAGAATTTATTTTCAAAAATCAGAACCTTCAACAGGTATGCATTTTCTCTATGTATTTAATGTTTTCTTTCACCCTTTATTTTTAAGTTCTTCATGTTAAATCTTTTCAAAATTTAAGTTTGGGGGGAGAAGANGGGGGGGGGAGAGGGGGGAGAAAAATTACTTTTTCTTAAAAAAAAAAAGGAACTTAATTTTATTTGTCCTCATTTAACTATATTTATGTTTCTAAATATATAGTAAATTTATGTAAAAATTTTCAATAATAAAGGATAATTCTAGAGAATAAGATATTTGGTAAAAGAGAATAAGTCTATGCTTTTTCTATTTTAAGTAAAGAAATTTGTATTTTTTGAAGTATTAAATATCTTAAAAGATTCATGTAAAAAGAAAAGAATTAAACTTTATGAAGTCTTTAAGTTAATATAAATTTGTTAAGTGAAGAAATGTAAAAAGTTTTTAACTATAAGAAGAGGATAGTGAAGTTCAAAATCATTAGAGGCTATCCATATATTGCAATCTTCACATAAGAAAAAAGAGAGAAAGAAAAGAAAAAGGGATTAAAAAAATGAAATGATCGTGAAAAAATAAATAAAAAGAAAAAGATGTGGGAAGAAGCTTAAGGAGATGCCTAATTAAAATTGGCTTCACTTGAATCAACTTAAGGAAAAAGACTTGGACACATTTTCTAAACTTTTTATTTGAATATTAGCTTAATTATTAGTAAAGTTTTATGAAGTTCTTTTTCAAATGAATATTCTAAGTGACTTTAATATGACAAATTGTATTTTTTCTTGAAAGAAATAGAGGATTAGAAATCTTGGACTTAATTGTTGAATATCCTTACACCTTTAGTAGTAACTGGAGTTGTTTTGAATTTTTCACAAGTTATACTATTATGTTTAAAGACCTAAAAAATGGAAATCTAAAAGTTAAATTCCTTATGATAAGTCATAATTTTATGTAGTATAGGAGTTACTTGAGGACAAGTAACATGTAAGTTTGGGGAATTTCGATACACAAAAAATATTTGCATTTTTAGACCCGTATTTTATACTTATTTTTGGTGATATTGCACTTTAATGGAAGGTATTTTGATGTTTTCTTACAGGTTGTTGATTTTTAGGACTTAAAAAAAAATGAAGCAAAAAGGATGGAATTTGGAGTCAAAATGACGTTTTTGAAGAAAAACTCAGCGCCGGCCGCGCCAAGGGCAGTGCCGACGACGTAGAACAACAGAACAGACTGAAAATTTTAATCATCGCCGATGGTGCCAGAAGAGCGCTGACGGCGCCAGAAGAGCGCTGACGACGCCTTTAAATAGAAAGTAGAAAATTAAATTATGGGACACTAGCGCCGTGGCGCCAATGTCGGTTCAGCCCCTATTTTTAGAAGATTCGACGTATTTGGACGATTTTTGAAGAGATTTTTGATGCACCTCTTAAAGAACCGACCATAGGCTCTATTTGGGGCCGAAATTCATCAGGAAACACTCTCCTTGACTCCTTGCTCATTTACTCCTTCACTCCTTCACTCTTTCGCTCATTCTCTCCTTGACTCCTTCACTCTTTCACATTCCTTTTCGCTCCAAAACGTTCCACCACGCTCCTTTTTCGTCACTCTTCATAATCCATTTTCATTCCATCAACACATTGGAGTCAATTAGTGAATTTTCTTTATAATTTAGAGTTTGTGTGGTGAGATTAAGTGTGAAACTTTCTGTAAGAGTGTTGGAGAAGGGGAAAAGTGAGAGATATCTTCTTCCTGCATTTCTAAGCTGTAAGAGTGTTGGAGAAAGGGAAAAGTGAGAGACATCTTCTTCTTCTATTTCTAAAGAAAATACAAGGGATTTACTTTGAGAAAGAGTTTCAGATAAGTGTTGTTTGTTTATTAGTGTTGTATAAACTTTCTTTTATATATAAAATTTATGTTTTCTTGTATTTTTCTCATGAAGTCTGAGTGGTTTCCTCTATCTTTCTCCTTACTCTGAGATATGGTGAAATGAAGAGATAACTTGGATGTGCCAACATTAAAATATAAAATAAATTGTGATGATTTTTCAACTCCAAACTTAATTTACTTTTTGATCTGACCAATTGAATTTTTAAAATATATTGTGAAACATATGATCCGGGAAATTGAGTATGAGTTCTACAACAGAGTGAGGATAACATTTGATTTCATGGAGGAGAAATTTGTTCATGGAATTAAGTAAAATAAATAGGGAAATATTCTTTGTTTGGTGTAGAATTAGAGAATCTTTAGTGTGATAGACTAAAATCTCCAATTCGGTCTTAGTGTTTAAAATTTAAAGCGATAGTCATCTTTCAGGTGAAGGGAAGTGGGAGCCGGTATCCACCTAGCTTAGCACAGATTTAGGGACTAAACCTGGGATTAGCCAATGATTTTCTATGCACTATATCAGGGTAGAGAATTAAAACTGCTCCTATTTGAAACGATACATATTATAAACATTTATCTCATCTCATTTCACCAAAACCTCATTGTCGTGGGAAGGATGTTTTTTCACATAAGAAATCTTCATTACATAAACATAATTAGTAGATTAGTAGTTATTGTTTAAATCTTGCATTTCTATTTTGCTAATAGTTAAGTAATTTAGTTTTTATCTCAAGATTCAAAATTAGTAACTATAATTTCATTTGACTTTCTGTGAATTTCCAAGTAAAATATATCATTGCAAATTTAAATCTTCCCCATGGGATCGATATTTTGGGCTTAAATAGAAAGTTCATTATTACTTGATAACGATACGTATACTTGCGTAGAATCCCATTAATAATTGCATATACTTATATATATTTTACACAAATTTTACTACACAAATCAAGGTTTTGGCACCGTAGTGGTGTCAACTGCATAAATCCTTACATATAAAAAATTGAAATCAGTAGTGTCCAAAATTTCAAAACTCTCTCAAGCATAATTTGAATCTTCCTTGTAAAAATCTTCATATTGATCTAATTCCACTTCTTGCTCATGTTCCAACTCTTTCATTTTAGATTTCTCTTCATAAATTTTTTTAAAATGGCATTCACTTAGAAATCTTATCACATCCATTCTATAGCATTTATCTTTATTAGCTTATGCAGGATATTTCATTGATTTGGAAATATTAAATGTAATTGTCTTATCATTGACGTGCATAATTAATTTTCTTTTCTGCACATTTTTCATTGCTCTTCATATAGTTAGAAAAGGTCTCCCCAAAATGATAGGTATCTCCTTACCTTCCTCCATATCTAGCACAATAAAATCAACAAGAAAGATAAATTGATCCACTTTCACTAAAACATCTTCTACAACTCCTTTAGGATAGGTTATTGACTGATCTGCTAACTGGAGAGTTACAGTAGTAGGGAATATTTCTCCTAATCCCAATCTTTTAAATATTAATATTGACATAAGGTTGATGCTTGCACCTAAATCACATAAAGCTTTCTCATAAAATTTGTCTTCTATTGCACATGGAATTGTGAAGCTACCAGGATCTTTAGGCTTTTTAGGAAGCTTTTTCTGGATTATAGCACTGCACTCCTAACTAAGTGCAACACTCTTATTATCTTCAAACTTCCTTTTTCAGTTAAAAATATTTCTCATAAACTTCACATAGCTTGGTCATTGTTCTAAAGCTTTAGCAAAAGGAATATTAATTGTAAGCTTCTTTCAACACTCTTGTTATCTTTGAACTTCCTTTTTCTGTTAAAAATATTTCTCATAATCTTCACATAGCTTGGCATTTGTTTTAAGGCTTCAGCAAAAGGAATATTAATTGTAAGCTTTTTAAAAATTTTCAGAAATTTCGAAAATTGTTTATCCAATTTCTGTTGATGGAGCCTCTAAGGAAATGGAGGTGGTAGTTTTTCCATGTCAACTTTAAGTGGAGAAATAGGTCTCTCTAAACCTTTCGAAGTGTCCTCTTCAGACTCATTAATTTCTATTCTCTCTACTTAAGTTTATTTTTTAACTCTACCTTCCAATTCTCTTCCGCTTTTAAGTTGAACAGCTTTTACTTGCCCTTTATTCAGGTCTTTTGGATTTACTTTAGTATTACTAGGAAGTACTCCTTGGGATCTATTACGTAATGAATTTGTTATTTGTCCCAATTGATTCTCAATATTTCTTATTGTAGCTTTTTGACTTTGTAATTGATTTCCCATTTGTAACACCACTTCTTGTAAAACAACTTTTTCTCATTAAATTGTGGATTACTGTTAAAACATGGAGGATAAGTAGGTATATAATTAGTATTCCCTTGGTTGTTCCACTCCCCAATGGGCTTACATGGTTGTTTCTCCACTGTTGATTATTACCACCCGAAGTATTATTTTAGTTAAAGTTGGGATGGTTCTTCCAACCTGGGTTATAATAGTTTGAATGTGGGTTATTCTGCTTTTTGTTTATGACATTCAAAGTTTCTAATGATGCTTGAGAATCTACCATTTGTCCAAATGAATGCTCTTCAATCATTGCAATTGGTTGAGAAAAATTCATTCCAAATTTGTCTAACTTCCTTGAAGTTGCAGGAAATTGATTTGCTAACATTGAAAAAGCACAATTTCATGAATATTGGCTACTTTCTTAAGATTTACCCTTTCAGAAGGCCATTAAAAATTATTTGTAGTCGTATCTTCAATTAAAGCATAAGTGGCATGAAATGGTTTTGACATCTATGAACCACCACCAGCGACATCGATAATAAATCTAAGAGATCGAGCTACTACATTGTAAAAGGTTTGAATTATTAACCAATCTGATATAACATGGCGTGGACACTTTCTTAAGAGTTTTTTAAATCATCGTCATTCTTCATAAATAGATTCCCTTTTAAATTAGCAAAAAGATGAAATATCATTTCTAAACTTTGCAGTTTTTCATGGTGAAAAATATTTAGCAAGTAATATATGTGCTAAATCACCCAAATTTCTGATAGATCCAAGTGATAACGAATGTTACCATATCTTAGCTTTATCCCTTAGTGAGAAAGGAAATAATCTAAGTCTTATAGAAACATCTGATACACCATCATATTTAAATGTAGCACACAGTTCTAGAAAATTTGCAAGATGTAAATTTAGATCTTCAGTTGGTGCTCCCCCAAAATGATTATTTGATACCATTTGGATAATAGTGGGTCTAAGTTCAAATGAATTAGCCACTACAACAGGTTTTTGAATACTACAATGAAGTTCAATCACCGTAGGGTTTGCATAACCTCTTAAAGGTTTAAACTCTTCAACGTTTTGATTATTTGGATTCACCATTTCTTGAAATTTTTGAGTTTTTTCAGTAATTTTAAATTTTTTATTTTTCTAATAGTTTTTTTCTAATTCAGAATCGTAATGCACAAGTTCTGTGGAGCCTGAACTATATATACATTACTACAAACCACATAAAATAATAAAAAATAAAACACAAACAAGAACTTTATGTAAAAACAACACTACAATATTCCTATAATAAATCTAAAAGTTTAAATAAGACTTTATAAAAGTATAAAATTTTCTTTCTAAATATTTCATTAAAAATTTTTATAATTATCCCCAGCAGTGCTGCCAAAAACTTGATCCTGATGTTCTATATAGATGTTAAATGCAATGTATGTGATTATATGCTTAATTTCTTTAATAATGATTCTTACTTTGCAACAAAGCCAAAAACATAATCCCAAGTAAAAGCTAGGTAAATTTTTTGCTATGAAGCAAATAAGAATAAAATTATAATATTTAGTTATGGGATATTACGTAAGTATATGTTTCATTATCAAATAATATAGGACTTTTTGATTAAGCCCTGAATATCAAACCTACAGGGATAACTAGCAATATGCAACTTACAAAACAAATAAAAATAGATAACAAAATTTTACTTAGACTCTAGATGCTATAATAGGAATGAAAATTTGATTCTTTTTGTAAATTTTTTATAATTGAAAATAAAGTAAGCAACTAATTAACTTAACTAAATACTTGCAAGAGGAAGGCAATATAAGTAAAATATCTTTTTCCTTATCATGAATCTGTAAAAAGTATAGAAATTATGTTGTGGAAGTATTCTAATTGTGTTGTGCCAAATAGGAGCAATCATATTCTTTACCCTTACTCGAGATTCTATAAAGAACAATGGTTAATTTATAGTTTGAATAGTCCTGAAAACCCGTTAGGTAGGGAACATACTAGATCTTACTCTAGAGTTCCCTCTTCTCCCCCCACCTGGGGGCTAACATCTCGTATCAAAACCTAAAACTATAAATTAAATTGGGGGCTTTAGCCTGTCACTCTAAAGCCCTCTTATTCTACACCCTTCAAAGTTTATTTCCCTATTTATTTACACAAACCCCATGAACTAACATTCTCATCCATGAAATCAAATGTGATTCTTACCATTTGTTGACTGAGACAATACCATCTTGGATCTCACATGTTCTCACAATAAGTATTAACATCTTAATTGGCTAAATTAAGAAGTAAATGAAGTACAAGGTTTAAAATCATCACAATCTCTTCCAACAATAAAGTCTAATACTTCACACAAATTCCTTTCAATACTTAATCACTTATTGTATTAAAGAAAAAAATAAAGAAAACTACTCAGTATTCATGGAGAAAACAAAACCGCACTTGAGTTTAAAAGTAGAAATCATGCAAAAAAACAAGAAGTCTAAATTAAAACCAAATATAGTCACAAAGATAAACACTTATCTCAAATCCTCTCCACCAAATGTCTTTAAGTTCCTTTAAATTATTTTCCTTCACTCACAATACAAACTAAAACTAAAAAGAAAAAGAAAAGGTGGCCGACAGTGGCAGCGATGGGCGGCGGCGGCTGTTACTTGGAATGGATGGATGATTAGTGGTTCACCGTGGATGGCCTCTTCCTTTGATGATCCAATTCTTCATTAATAAGAACTCAAGGGGTGCCTTAGTGTCTCTTCAAAATGTGTCTCTATTCAATGAATCTTCTAGAAGTTGCCTCCTTTCAAAAGCCAATTGAATGAATTTTTGTGTCCATGAATTATTTCCCAGTTTTTACCAAGGGTTGCTTCAAACACCTCTTCAAAAATTTGTCCAAATTCAATGAATCATCAAATAACTATTTCTGGCGTATAAGCGTAGGGTACCTGGTGCTTAGGCATAACTCTCTTTGTTTAATTGGCGCAAAACGCTTCAATTCATTTTTGTGCCTTTTTTATTTTTGCTCCAAATTTGATCTTTTTTACTACTTTTACTATTTTTCATAGATTTTATTATACCTGAAAAAAGAACATTCAAATAACTTTCATTAAGGTGCAATATCTCAAAAGTAAGTATAAAAATGTGTATAAAAAGATGATATTTTAGGTGTATCAGCGGCGTGGTCGTGCTGATAAATGTCAGCTGGCACATTCACCCCGCATGGGTGATCAAACCCACGGGCCTAGACTGGACTAACCCTACGGCTGACTATGAGGATTGGAGGAATCTGACCACCATAAAAGTTGTAGATGCATGTCTTCACGTGGGAAGAAGCTCTCCTATAGATAGGGTAGAAGCCCACGTTCCGACGAACTGTTTCGGCACTCTGATGATTCTCCGAAGATCTTTTGGTGACCTTTTCCCAACTGAAGATGAAGCTCTCATGGACACCTCACCTCAGGCTTCTCTTCAAGAAATCCTCCTTATGCTATGGAGGGAATGAAGAGGAAGAGGAAGAAGAAGAAAAAGATAAATAAGAGAAAGAAGGTGAGAGGAAAGCACCCTTGGGCTACCATTCCCTTGAAGCCTTCTCTAATGGCCTCTCCAAGCTCCCCAAGAAGATTACTTCAATACCTTTCATGATCTCTCCAATGTCTCTCCTTCAGACTTTAGCTGAAGAAGAAGGAGCGGAGTGGGAGACCTTCAATCAGAGGAATGCGAGCCAGTCTAAATAAGACAGTAGGACTTAGGTAAACCCTTCTCCCCCATGTAAATGATCAAAATGTCTGTCGGCACTAAAAAGTTGAGGAGTTGCCCGTTGGAAGCTATCGGTCGCCAGAATCAAAATTGCGTCGCTCGCTTTAGAAAGACACTTTAATTTACATATATATTTAAGTTTTGGAAAAATATGAAATCAAAATGATCTCATATCTTTCACAGTTTAAAAGAAAGAGCACTACACCTCAAGTATGTATCTATCCCGAAAGATAAACACAAGACTTGAGGGCGAGACTCGATCAAATAAACTAAGAAATATATGACATCCGTTTGGTCTGTGAAATAATTTTATTATAAACCAACAATTTCTCCTATTTAATATGAAAAATTAAATAGGGTTTATATTAAGCTGGGTTCAGAAAAGCTACCTATAAGGGCAAGCTTCTATAGTTAATCACATTTTAGATAAATGAAGTCACCTAAGAAAACATCCGATAAAAATCAGAGGATATTATCTTCAAAGAGGTCAAAGGATTAGGAATTTTTAGCGAGATTGGACAAAGAGGTGTGGAAGGGGAATGACTCAAATTTAGAACATTTTAATTTTAGAATCCAAAGGAAGAAGAACTAAATGACATAGATCCTGAGGAGAACCTCGATGACTTCCCAAGCTACCCTATGGTTTGGCTTTAGTTTAGAGGAGAAATATTTAAATGTTTCATCCTACCAATTTTATTAATTAGGACTTACATTCATGTGAGAGGACCATACAAATAGCTTGGAATATGTGAGGATTTAGGTCGTGGTGAATGACAACCTCGGAGTCCTAAAACGAGTTAGGGCTTTTATTGTATAGCAGAACTATATAAAGGCCTAAAGATAAGTTGAGGATTTATGTTGCATAAGCAAACAACCTCAAAGTCTTATGGATTGGTTATTTAATTCTAAGGAGAGAATGGTTTAACTGATGTAGACATGTTTTGCTATTGAAGATGGCTGTGCTGCCCACAATGCTAGCTCCAAACTTCTCGTCGTAGCAAGTTTAAGTTTTCTAATGTGTCAATTCATGAAGTCAAATAAAATATTTCTTATGGTCATGGTTCTTTAAATTTTATGGAAGATATTAAAGTTGATTAGAGTGACATCGGTTATGATCCTACGGTTCTCTCGTTCCAGCATCACTACTTTCTTTCGGATTCACTTAGTCCAAATGAATTTCTTAAACTCAACTCAATGAGTTTCATACTTTCATTTATACCATGGGAAATCTTGTTAGTAACCATAGGCTACCTCCTCCAAGGGATTCCCGATCATCTGATAGAGACATTTTTAATTTAGTTACAATTTGTTTTGTGATATTTATGATTAAATTTTGAGTTGTCTTATATTTTGAATATTATGGCAGTGAATTTTATCTTCTTTGATTTTAGTTTTGGTTTTGTGGCTATCCTAGTAGTTTTTGTTTTGACATACAGGGTGAAATTGTTGTTTAACATGCAAGTTCAAGAGAAGAAGTACAAAAAGGTAAATGCAATAATTTAAAAGCGTACATGTCGGTTCTTCTAGTTCCTCCACCTGAAAAGTTAGTTATGACAGTATATATATAATTTTGCAAAGAATTTAAATTGTAAGAGTAGATAAAGGTATAACTATCAAACCCCAAAGTATGACACTATTGAGTCTCTAAAGTTCTTAGTGGATGATTTTAGAATAAAATATGGCGAATTCAATTTGCTCTTCAAAATATCCAGAAGATTTCAAAGTGTTCAGGGAATGACCCTGAAATACTTTGAGGATCTCTTAAATTATTTTGAGTTCATCATTTGAACTTCATCATATTGTTTCATTAATCATTCAGGGTTAGAGTGTGACTACCCTGTTGCTCAGTGAAGCTTGAAAATTAAATTATCTTAAAACATGTGGTGCCACCTCATTTTATGATGGCTCCAAACTCACACGCGGCGCTCTACCATTTGACATTGCCATCCACCTCAGCTACCAAGAGGCCTGCCTTTTTGCACCAAAGGTTGGTCCGACTTGATCTCCTCCATTGATGAAATAAACGTGCAATCAGACTGCTCCCCGTTATCATCCTCAAATGACCTAACCTGAGAACCATTCACACTAAAACCTTAAGATCTTTACTTAGACTCGACCAAATTGCATGGGGTTTGTTTCTAAACCTTCATCTACTCAAGATGAACATTTCAATATTTTTTATAAAGCATTAAATCAAGCCCTTACACATGTAGAATCAAAAGAAGCTCAAGCTAGGGTTAGAGCTCAATACCTTTGTCTAAGAGGGGATGCCTCAATCAGATGGTTGTGGTAGCTTCGATTGGGTCCAACGAACCTCTAGATGAAGTCTGAAGCCCTTATGAATTGCCTAGCTATTTTTTTGACCAAGCTCGATTTCAGGTGTTGGTCTAAAACTAGGTTAGGGGCTGTTTGAGAGGGGGCTTTTGTGGGGGATCAATTTCTCTCATTGTGAGGATGGTTTATGCACAGTTATTTGGAGTTTGGTTCACTGTGGGGCTGTGAAGAAATGCATCCTGGTTCTGGCCTGATTTTGAGCTCAAAATTGAACTCTCACAAGGGGAAACAAAGGGGGAAAATGGTTGTCTTGAGCTAAGGAAGGCTCGGAGAGTCTTTGGTGAGATTTGGACAGAGTTTCCCTAAGGATTTTGGTTAGCTTCTTTTTGAACATGGAGAAGGTGGTTTAATAAGAGGGGCTTAGGGTGGAGCTCAGGGCTTTAATTTGGGTTCAATTAAGTGCTTATGTGGAGGGATTCAAAATGTCAAATACCAATCAGAGCTGGACACATTGGATAGGTGAAATTGGGTTTGAGTTAAGGCATGGGGGCTCTTGGTTTTGGTGTTTTCTAGCCACTAGGTCGGCTGGCAGGGCCAGCGATGGTGGTTAGATAAGTCAGATGAGCCAGGGGGAGGGTTAACTATGATTAACCACTAATGGTTTGTCATGATGGTGGAGATATTTTGGCTTAGACTGAAAAATGAGATGAAATCCCTTAATTTATTGAACCATTGGTCCATAGCCCACCTCAGCTAGTTTAGGTGGGTCTATGCTAGTCACTAGGGTGTACTTGGTAGTTGTGGTGTCATTAATTTGGTCACGTGGGCATGGCTTAGTCAATTTTGGTGCATGGGTTCAATTTGAGTCAAATTAGCTTGAAGTTGGGTTTGGGTTTGGCTAGCCATGACGTTGAGCCCAATTTATTGATCAATTTGGTGTGTATATAATTTTTATAAAGATTTTAGAAAAGATTTGGAGTGATTTTGAATTGATTTGGAGGTTCAATTTGGAGAATTTTGCCATTTGGTCAATTTGGGGATGTTGGGTTAAACTTGGACTTAGGTTGAGCTAGAGTTGGGTTAAGTCCAAATTGATGGTTGAAAATGGTCTAGGGGAATATCATGAAGAGTTCTCAATATCAATTGTGTGTCAACTTTGGGGTTTGGGCATTCAATTAGGTGACATTTAGAGACATAGCCAAATTGGGGCAGATTGGGGGTTTTGGTCCAAGTTAATTTTAGGTGAAATTGAAGCTTGAACAAGGCCAATTAAAGGTTTAATTTGATGTTTGGGAATGATTCAAATAGTTTATGATGCACAATTGAAGAAATTGGAAAGATTTGGGGGCCAATTGAATGGGATTTTGGTTTTGGGCCAAATTGGGGCTTTTTATTTGGGTTGAAATTAGACTCAAATGTGGGTTAATTGGACTTAGATTTGGTTTGAATTGAGTTTAGTCATGATGGATTTGAGTTTAGAATTGAAATTGGGGAAATTGAGATCAAATTGATGGACATTTAAGATGAATTTAGGGAAATTGGGTCTTTAAGGGCAGTTTGGGGCTTTTAGTCAAAATTGGTCAAATTGGACTCAATGGAAGAGTTCAAATTGGTTTTGGAGATATTTGAAATGATTTTGGGGGTTTTGGGAAAGTTTGAGTCTCCAAAGGTATTTTGGTAATTTTGGCAAATTTGGGGGTATTTTGGTAATTTTGGGTGGTTTTGGGCAAATTGGGTAGTTTAAAATTGTCTGAAATGATTTATTGAACAAGTTTGGGTAGTTTGGATGAAATTGGGAATTTTGGTCAAATTTGGGATTTGGGGGTGTTTAGGTAACTTTGGTAGATTTTGGGGGGGGGGAGACAAAAGGCCAATTTGGATATTTTGGTGAAATTAAGGTGACAACCACCCTATATGATCCATGGATCAATGGAACCCCCATTTGGGTCCTCCATGTAGTGGTCTTAGCCAAACCCTAGCCTAGGACTAGTGGATCTAGGGGACCATCTACATGAATCTCCCAAAAGATCAAGGGATCAAAGTCAACAAGTTTGAGTTTAGGGTTGTGAGTGGGGTGAAAGTGTGTGAACTAGCTCCAGACCAACACCTAGGGTCAATCCTAAGGCCAAGCAGTCATATGGGGACTCCCCTTGAGCTCCCCCATATTGGCCCCACCTACTAAGTGTTAGAGGTTAGGACCAATATGTGGAACTTCAAGTTGAGCACATAAGAGTTCAAGGTTTCTAATGGTGAGGGTTCCTTTTCTAGTTCTCTAGGAGTTGTCAACAGGAAAGTCTTATAGCTAGACCCTGGCTACTAAAGAGGAAAAACTAGACCTCAACCAAAAGTGAGGTGAACAATGCCCCCCCTAAAAAAAAGAGGTATTGGGTCTTTCTAAATGAGGAAAAAAGGGGATTAGCCATCTATCGATGGTTTACAGCATGAAATTAACATCAAAATCACAAAAAAATTGTGATCCAGAGGGTCAGTTTCACCCAGACGCCACTTTCTAGGCACCAAGACACTGCCTGGGTTGGATGCCAAGGTGCTTGTTCGGGGTCCTTAGCGCTAAACTGGCAGTACTTAGGTGCCAAGTTCTAAAAAAATGGCATGTTTTGGGCTCCTTTTGGCGTTGTCGCCGCCATAATGTTATTGCCACTGCCAATTCTTCACAAATTCTCTCCATGTTATTGGTTTGTCAATAGCATTGTCAGGAAGGAGTCACCACTTTGTTTATCTATTTTATTGCCTTATTTTCCAAATAACATATTCTCTAAGATCACAAAGATGACATTGAGATATTTAAGAAAGTTGGAGAAGAAGGAAAAGGGCAAATAATAATAGAAAAACAAAAGAAGATGTCGTAAGGATTTCACTATGGTAACTATTGTAAAAAATTCAGAAGTGTCTGATTCCTGAGATTCTCATACAACCACATGAAGATCTCATAACCAGAGTGTTAGGTATAATACATATTCTGAGTTCCTTATTCTCATATAAATGCAAGCTCCTATATTTAATTACATCTTAAGCAGTTACAACTATTTAAGAAAGCTCCCGATTATGATTAACCATTTATTCTAAAAAAAAAATTAAATGTCAAGATCAAGGAAAGAAACTTCAATGCTCAATTCTAAGAGTAATATATTTTTAAGAATCTAAAACTACCTACCCTAGAAGTTTTGTTTTGTTGTGTCATTTTGTTTTTTTGATGTCCTTTTGTTGTTTTGATGTCATTTCTTTTTTTGAGATTCATTGTTCCATCTTCAGAATGACATCCTAAAAATAGAGTTAGCACATTCTAATAACATGCAAAGTAAATCTAACACATGACTTGCCTTATATCTTTAGCAAACCTGCAAAACAAAATTAACATGAGATTATGTTTTAATTTATTGATATAGTTGGTTGAATAATTTTAGAGAACCCGGTCAAAATTTCTATGGCTCCGTCGTCCCAAGGTCGTCAAGGTATTCAAATCTACTTAGTCCAAAAGTTAATTAAACTAGGACCAAAAGATTCTTGTCAATAGCCACAAATTGCATCATCCTATAGATCTTTATAGATTTGAACACTAGGGTTCAAATTGCATTTGGTGATCTTTGTTCATTAAGGTTCAATTTAAGTTTTAGTGTCTTATTCGGTTTTTTGCGGTTGAAAGATTGTAGGTTGTATACAATTTATTAGCCAATTAATTTTTGTTGTTTTGTTATTTATTTTTGTTTGGGATGACCCAATCATGATCCCATGGTCCTGTCGTCCCGGGTCATTAAATATTCGGTTTGGTTAGTCCTAAATGACTGAAAGATATTTTGCTAACAATCATGGGTTTCCTCCTCCAAAATATCTTCTCAAACCAAGTTTCATTTTTAAAGTTCAACTATAAGTTTTAATGTATTTTAGGGTAAATTTTAAGTCGTTTGAAATTTTATATTTGGTTGGCTTTGAGTTGTATGTCAGTTGATTTATTTTTATAATTTAGATGTGAGTCAAATCCTCAACTTTTAATTTAATTCAGGTTGATTGATTAAGTTTAATGTAAATTAGGCTTAAGATAAAGATCCGATGTGGGTCAGATCTAAAGAAATTTTATTATGTCTACGATAAGTTAGACATAGTGTTTAGGTTCAATGTAGGCTAAACCTAAAGGAATTTGGTCAAGTCTAAGGTAAGTTAGACTTAAAATTTAGGTTCAATGTCAGTTAAACCAAAGAGAGGATAATTAAGTTTAATGCAAATTAAACCTAAGATTTAGGTCCAGTGTCAGTTGAACTTAAGGTTTAGGTTAATCTAGATTCAATTTGGGTTTAATCTAAGGTTTAGGTTGGCTCAGATTCAATTTAGATTGAACCTAATGTTTAAGGTCACTTCGGTTCAATTGAGGTAAAACCAAAAGTTTGATGTCATTTTGGTTCAATTTAAGTAGAACTTAAAGTTTGATGTCATTTAGGTCCAGTTTAGGTAGAACCTAAGGTTTAAGGAATGATTTAGGTTTAATTTAGGTTGAACCTAAAGTTTGAGGTTACTTAGGTTCAATTTAGTTGGAAATTAAGGTAATTTAATTAAGTATGACGTAGGTTAAACTTAAAGTTTAGGTCTAATGTGGGTTGGACCTAAAGAAGTTTGGGTAAGTTGAGTTTAATTTATGTTGAGTTTCAATTTAAACATGACTTAAGTTCAATTTAGGTTGAACTTATTATGGGTTGAACCTAAGAGTCTTAAGCTTAATGTTGATAAAACTTAAGATCTAATTAAGTCTATTTAGGATCAGACATAATTAAGGTTTAAGTTGGCTTAAGCCTAATGTAAGTAAGGCTTAAGAATTAATTAAGTCTAAATAGTTAGACTTAATTAAGATATATGGGTACTTAAGCATAATGTAAGTAAGGCTTAAGGATTAATTAAGTATAATTAGGGTTAGACTTAATTAAGGATTCAAGGTCACTTAAGCCTAATGTGAATAAGGCTTAAAAGTTAATTAAGTCTAATTATGGTTAGACTTAACTAAGGTTTAAGTTGATTTAAGCATAATATAAATAAGGCTTAAAATTTAATTAAGTATAGTTAGGGTTAGACTTAATTAGGGTTTAAGTTGATTTAAGCCTAATGTAGTTAAGGTTTAGGGTTTAGTTAAGTCTAGTTAGTTTAGAGTTAATTAAGGTTTAAGGTTACTTAAGCCAAACTTAAGTAAGGCTTAAGATTTTATTAAGTCCAATTAGGGTTAGACTTGGTCATTTAAGCTTAATGTGAGTAAGGGTTAGGGTTTAATTAAGTATAATTAGGGTTAGACTAAATTAAAATTTAAGGGTTACTTAAGCCTAATATAAATAAGACTTAAGGGTTAATTAAGTCTAGTTAGGGTTAGACTAAACTAGGGTTTAAAGGTCATTTAAGCCTAATGTGAGGAAGGCTTAAGGTTTAATTAGATCGAATTAGGGCTAAACATAATTATGGCATAAAGGTCAGTTAAGCCTAATAAAAGTAAGGCTTAAGGTTTAATTAAGTCTAATTAGGGTTAGGCTTAATTAGGTTTAAGGTTATTTAAGCCTAATGTAAGTAATGCTTAAGAGTTAATTAAGTCTAATTAGGGTTAAACTTAATTATGGTTTAAGGTTTACTTAAGCCTAATGTAAGTAAGGCTTAAGAATTAATTAGGTTTAATTAAGGTTAGACCTAATTAGGGTCTAGGTTTACTTAAGCCTATTGTAAGTAAGGCTTAAGAAGGTTAATTACGTCTGATTGGGGTGAGACCTAATTATGGTTTAAGGTTTACTTAAGCCTATTGTAAGTAAGGCTTAAGAATTGATTAGGTCTAATTAAGGTTAGACCTAATTAGGTTTAGGTTTACTTAAGCCTAAAGTAAGGCTTAAGAAGGTTAATTAGGTCTAGTTAGGGTTAGACCTAATTGTGGTTTAAGGTCTACTTAAGTCTCAAGTAAGTAAAAGGCTTAAGAGTTAATTAGGTCTAATTAAGGTTAGACCTAATTAAGATTTGGGTTTAATTAAGCCTAATGTAAGTAAGGCTTAAGAATGTTAATTAAGTCTAATTGGGGTTCGACCTATTTATGGTTTAAGCTTTGCTTAAGCTTAACTTTAGTTGGATTTAGGGTTTTGAACTTGATTTAGGTTCAATTTGAATTGAACCTAAGGATTTTGGTTTTGACTAAGTTCATTTGGGTTAAATTTAGGTTCATTTGTGTTGAACCCGACGGTTTAGTATTTGACTTGGGTTCATTTAGGCTGAACCCAAGGGGTTAGGTTAGCTTGGGTTCATTTGGGTTGAACCCAATGGTTTTGGATTTGATTCAGGTTCATTTAAGTTGAACCCAAGGTTTTAGTGTTTGACTTGGGTTCATTTGGGTTGAACCCAAAGGATTAGGGTGTGACTATACCTAATCTTGATTAAGTCTTAGAGTTTAATTTAAGTTTAATATAAACTAAACCTAAAGATTAGGATTAGATTGATCCTAATAATCATTTAAGGTAAATGATCAAGCTTATGGAAATATTAGGGGCCAAAAGGTAAATTTTAAAATTTACATTGTTTATCATATCAAATTTTTTAAAGGCTAGAAATTGTCATTTTAGAGCTTAATTTCATTGCCCTAAATTTTCTAACCAATTTCCAATTTAATTTTCAATTTCCTGATTTTTTTATAATTATTTTTGAAAATAATTATAAATTTTGGTGAAAATTGATGGATTTGACTTTGTGGATTTTTTTTGTAGCGTTAGAAAAATCAAGAAATGTTCTCAAAGATGAAAGGATTAATCCTTGAAAATTTTGTGATTTTTGGATTTATAATTACTTTTTAATAATTAAATTACTCCAAAGAGTAATTAATTAATTAAAAATTAACGATAACTCTTTAATTCCCATTTTCCTTTTTATAACTTTCTTCTTGTTCTCCAGAATCCAAGGGTAATTTTGGTTCATTTTTATGATCTTTCTTTAAAAATTTATGATTTTTTAACGATTTTTGGAATTTTCAGGATTTAATTAAATAGAAAAATCATTTTCTATTTATCCCACGCAACACGAACTCATACCTCTGATGGTCGAAGAGAGGCGTGGCAACAAATGATTGGAGAACTTTCCACGTAGGCAACTATGTGGCCCATGGTTTCATCCAATTCATATGGATAGTTCCGCAGTTTGACTAGAACATGGCCGTCCATTTCCAAGGAGTGGAAATGGACGACGTTGTTTCATCATCCCCACAGGACGATGGATTGAGAACCGTTCATGATCTAGGGGTAATTTTTTTGTTTATTTTCCACTAAATTTTATAATCTTTGTTCCTAACACTTCATTAAGGCTAGGAGAATAAATCTATATGATGGATCAAGAGTGATATAAGCATTTTCTTCATAAAGGACCAAACTCTAGCAAGAAATTAGGGTTAGAGGCCAATACTTTGGTCCACGAGGTGTAGCCTCGTTTGGAAATGTTGTGAAGCTTCACCGTGATTTCAGAGAGCTCTCCTTAGATCCAATTTGAGTTGAAAGGTATGTCCTTTATGGAATGGTGACTCGATTTGACCTTCAGATAGGTTAGAGCTTGCGGGTTGGCTCAATTTTAATTGGGGAAGTGTCGTAACAGTATGGTGAAGCTTTTGGAGTGCTTAGGTCGAGGTTTCGCAGAGTTTTATGTAAACCCAAAAAGTCACCCTGATTTTTAGGTCTGAAATTGGGATTGCTCAATGGGTTTTAAGAGCTGAGGCTGTGGGGGATTGATTGCCTATGGTGTGGAGAACAATTTTGCTGTTGAGTGTGTCAAGATTTGGGGGCTCTATAAGCCATCCTCTCTTGTGTGGGAGTTCTTGGGTATAGTCTTTTAATAGCCATTAGAGGAGGTGGTTGAGCTTAGGCTTGATTGGAGGAGATGGGAGGTGGTATATGAAAGACTATGATTCCAGAGGATCATATTTTGGCTGAAGATGGTCTGGTTTAGGCTTTCCTATGGTGTGCTCATCATTTATTCAAATATGGCAGAGAAGATGGCTAAACGAGGCTCCTTTGGTATTGGAGAGATGATGAGATGGATAAGGGGGTCAACAATATGCTGGCCTAATCAATCCAATCTAACCCAAGATGAGGTGTTGTGGAATTCATGAGGGGTGCCATATACTCCTCTTCTCATGATGTTTTTTTTACTTTAGGCCAAAAATGGTGGTTCCCTATGTGGCTCAACAAGTTCCATGGATTTGGCATGTCATGATGGGTCTATGGTCATGGGTGACCCAATAGCAAATGGACCATGAATTGGATTTGGGTTTGGATGCCACTCGTGGACTTAGGTATCATGTATGGGTTTAAGTTGCCATGGGATGGAGATTTGATTAAGGTCTTAATTTCACCTTTCCTTAATTAATTAATTAAAAAATGAAATTAGGTCATAAAACCAATGGTTGACCAATTGAGTCCTAAGGTTGACCATTTGACAAAGTTTCACCAACTGGATCCTAGAGTTGACCAAATGGTCAATGTCATGATCATTGGGACCAAAGTTAACCGAATGGTCAATGTGGTGACCATTGAGTCCAAGGTTGATCGAATGGTCAATGTGGTATCCAAGGTTGACCAAATGGTCAAGGTGAAGACCAAATCAGAGTTTGTCATCATTGATTTGATCAACTTGGGGTGTCACATGATTTGGGCTCAAATAAGACATATTGGAGATTTGGTCTAAGTTTTATTGGGGGACCCTAGGTGGGTTTAAGAAGTTAATGTTGGTAGACTCCACCCTAAGATGAATTTAGTGATCGTGATGATCATTGGGCTTTTAAGAGAATGTTTGAGGATCCTGAGCTAATATGGATGGCTCAAGACATGTCATATCCATAAATATCAATTTAGAGTAGATTCTTATAAAAGTGAGGTCAACAGGCACTTAGGCACCCGAAAAAATGTTCAACTACCAAAATCAAGTCCTAGATATTTGGAAAACCATGCTAGATATTCCGAAAAGGTGTTTTTGGTGCTTAGCCATCCGAGTACGGTGTCGGGGTGCCGGTTTAGCCCGAAACTGTAATTTTTACCAGGAACACCCGACGAAAGATTTTTTCGATTCGAAAGCTCTGGAAGACTCCATGTGAGTGAAATATAGTTCCATAAATTTGAAATGGAGTATTTTTGTTGGTTATTAATAGGAAAAATTGGTGTCAACGATTGTTCTGAGCCACAACACGAGTAGGATGTGGTGGCTTCTACTCGTGGTGTGGTGACTTCTTAAAGCACGCAGGTGGACTCCATGACTTCTGATGAATGTAGGAGGTTCCAAATGAACATGTGGTGACCTCTAATCATCAAATTAGGGATGGATCACTCCTCATGTTTTGAATATGACTCCTATAGGAAATTTTTCATGGCATGGATGAATTAGCACCAAACTTAGTTACTTGCCCCGAACAAGTGCTAGAAGGTCCCGGGTGGGTGTCTTGAACTAGCAGACGCTACAAACGATTCATGGACCACTCTTATTCATGAAAATCATCCTACACTTGTGCATTAAAAATCGATCCCAATAGAGAGATTTTTGATAACATTATGTTGGCACAAGAATTAGTGAATTACCTTGATAGAAAGTGTAGGGGAGGTAATATGGTAATCAAACTTGAAATCAAGAAAGCTGATGATTCCATAAGTTGGGATTTTATTTTCAATACACTAAGAGCAAGAGGATTCAAGGTGCAGTTCTGCAGCTTGATGAGGATATGGCTTTCAAATAATAGGTAAAGTATAATTATAAATGTCTACCCTTATGCTTTCTTTTCAGCTAAATGGGGTATTAAATACGAGGATCCTTTATCTCCAACCATTTTCATAATTGCTTTTGAATATTTATACTGAATGATGAACATAGTGTGGGTTGTGCATCCTATGGTGTAGTTCTCTCATAAATCAAGGGTGATGGTGAGTCACTTGACGTATGTAGTTGATGTCATAATTTTTTCAAATGCGGGCAAATGGGCTGTCAAACATACTTATGTTTTGTTGGAGGAGTTTCAAGGTTTATCTGGTTTGAAATTTAGCAAAAATAAATGTAAAATTATCTTGAGTAAAGATGTCAAAAACGAAATGGCCTTGTGGATTGTTGCTTTTACAGGGTGACATGTGGTTGAACTTCCTTTGAGATATCATTGTGTGGACCTCTTGAAGGAAAGAAGGAAGCAGACTCATATGGATGCTATGGTGGAGTAGATAAAAAATGGAATTATGGATTGGAAAAATAACTTATTATCTTATTGTGGGAGGATTATGTTACTTAGAGTGTTTTAAATAACATTCCTCTGCATGCTTTGCAGGTTCTAAAGCTTAATTATAACACTCAATTACTGTTGGAAAGGTGCTTTAACAAATTTTTGTGGGGTAAGGGGCATTCCAAGAAAACTTTTTGGGGGGGGGTGGTGGAAGATAGTTTTCAAGCCATACTTTGCAGGTGGATTTGGGCTTAAAGAGCTTTATCATCTAGCTGATATTAACGATATTAAATTATGATTTAAATTCAGGAAGGGGGAATTCTTATAGGCTCAATCAATGCATGAGAAGTATTGTGTTATGACTGACCCTTCTTGTGTTATTTGAAGGTTGGGAATTCTAAAATGTGGAAGGCTATGCTTAAGGCAAGGCTGTATGCTGAGAAATTTATCTATTAGAATATTGGAAAAGGGAAAATTTCATTTTGGAAGGATCAATATGCTGGTGATGAGCTGGGTTGTGAGGTGAATGAGGAAACTCAAAATTTGCTGGTGTCAAATTTCTAGGTCAATGGTGAGGGGAACATTCATTTGCTGAGGAGTAATGTGGGTGATATTACTTCCTTCATCTCAAAAATCCCAATAGATTGCACAAAAAAATATTCCTTTTTACTCAAATTTCCTAGAGATGTTTCTATATTAAAGGCTATTTGAAAAAATACGCACTATTTTAATTTGGTAAGATGAGAAAGTAAAGTTTGGTGTTGGGCACTCTCTCCCTCCATGTTTTTTTTTACATTTGGAGACAATTCCACAAGCCATTGCCTTATGATGATATATTAAAACTTAAGGGACTAATATTTGCTTCTTAGTGTCCATTATGTACGGCAAAGGAAGAACATGTTGATCACCTATATTATAAATGTTCCTTCACTATGCAGGTCTAATAGATGTTGAGTGATATTTTCCATATTGCTATCCCCCCCACATGGAGGGACATACAAGTGTGTGGGGATACATGGAATCCAAAGAATAGGAAAGATCATTTTATGATAATTCTTCCTTATATATTAATGTGGTTTATATTATGGCTCAAAGTTCCAATAAGAATTTGGGAGTCAGTTATGCTGAGAAAAAGATTTTGGCTAATATTATGGCTTATATACATAAAATTGCTACATATGATGCAAATAATATATCATTTTTTAGAAGTATCACTTTCTTTCATGTTGAAAGGGGCCTTCTAAATGGGAAGGCATGTTTTCTACCCAAATTGGTAAGGTGGATCAAGCCTGTACCAAATTGGGTTAATTTCAATACTAATGGTAGTTGGGGAGGAGGCAAAGCTGGAGTAGGTGATCTCATTAGGGATGTGAATGGAAATTGTTAGTGTTACTTTGCTTCTCCTTGTTTGGTTGCTTCTCCAATAGAGGCAGAAGTTTGGGTTATGTGGTTAGCTATTGTTATTGTTTGATCTACTAATTGGCATTTTCTTCAGGTGGAGGTGGACTCATCCCAGCAATTGGAGTATCTCCGAAGAAGATGGTCAGCACCATGGAATATTGTTATATGATAAACATAATTTTTAGGGCTATTCATAATATTAATATTGCTTGGAGTCATATTTACAGGGAAGGAAACAAGCATGCATTTTGGTTGGCTAGGAAAGGAGCTCAAATTTCAGATGTGGTGGTTGGACAGTGCCCCCCTATAGAGTTGTAGAGGCTAGTACAAGGAGACAATCTAGAGATCCCCTACCCGAGACCTTAGTGGAATGTTTCTTGCTTTTTTCATTCTTTTTGGATATTGGGTGTTTAGTAATGTGAGTGATATACTTTAGAGGTGGAACCTTAGGTTTTCCTTTTGGGCTGAGTTGTACATTTTGTTTTTATTTTTTTATAGAAGGGCCTACCTCCAAAATCATGTAAAATTTTCCTGATATCAATAAAATTCCCTACGGGGTTTAAAAAAAAAGTATATACAAAGGTGTAAATAAAATTGCATTAAATAATAAAAACATGAAATACGATAGAGAGGGAGCTTATCGTGCTTGGTTAGTTCAGGAAGAAGAAGAAGGAGAAGAAAAATTGGACAACTGCAGAGATGAAACATGAAGGAGAATGACGAAGAAAGAGAACTGATGCTAGGGCTGCAGTGTGAGGAAGGGGAAGTTTGGTTTAGTGGCTGTAGAGAGAATGCTCGATGGCTGCTAGATTAGAGTGTGATTCAATGAATAGTTGAAAGAGGCGGTGGAGAGTCGGTAAAGCCACATGCAAGGAAGAGGAATTTAATCCCTATTGAAGAACACACGTAGAAAGCCAAATCGGGAATACTACAATAAATGAGATTGCAATACATATGTGATCGTGTCCAAAAAGGAATGTGGGTCTTGGGGTTCAGTAGGGGGAGGAGAAAAGGAAACAAAAAATTCAAATCTTACAATAATTTTTATTAAATTTTTATTTCTAACAAATATTTGGCCCATTACATTCTTTATGAACGATATATTCAAAATTTATAATTAAACTCATTTTTGAAAGTTCAATAGCGTCGCCCTACTTTAAGAAGATTTTGAGGGCAAGCAGCCTTTATGAATTTGTCAAAATGCGCCTCTCTCTCTCTCTCTCTCTCTCTCTCTCTCTCTCTCTCTCGCTGTGTTATGGCCCTCACGTTGTCCCTCCCGCTCGCTCTGTATTAATTAATCCATGTTCTTCCCTGTTTCCCATTTTCTTCCAATATACCGCATAGCTACGAAAAATCCAACACAGGCAATCTATACTTAATTCAAAGTTTCTGTATCTTCTCTTGCTCAAACGCACCGCTTTCTTGAATTGTTTTCAAAATCGAGTCATTTCAATACTTTCTGAATTGTTTTCAAAGTCTTCTATTTTTTCTTTCTTTTCCACTTCCATTCTGTTTTGTGACAGTTGATTGGGCTGGTTGGCTTTTTTGGTTTTCATGAGCTTTCGTCCACTTTGTTGATGTGCTGGAGCTTTCTATGTCTTTAACCGCTGGAGCTTGTTCTAGTTTTTCCAAAGTCATGGATTTGGAAGAGAACAAAGAGACTGGTAAGACAAACGGAAACTCTGCGAGCGAAGTAGATGGGGAAGAAAAGAAAGAGGAGGAAAACGGGAAGCTTGGAAGATGCTTGAGTGAGTTTTCCCTTGACGATGAGGAGGAAGAAGAAGAAGACGGAGATGCAGACAAGGTACTTGATTTGGGGCCGCAGGTTACCCTCAAGGATCAGATGGAGAAAGATAAGGTCTTCCTTCTGTCTTTCTTTATATTCTGCTCATGGTGTTTCATGTTGATGCTTAATGCCTAATTCTTCTTCTTGTTTTTGCGATTCTTTTCTGCGGCAGGATGATGATAGCCTGAGGAGATGGAAAGAGCAGCTTTTGGGGAGTGTGGATTTGAATTCAGTTGGAGGTCAATTTTTTCTCCTTTTACCCAACTTTTTGCCTTTATGTTTTGATCCTTCGATGCACCACTTTGTTTAATTTGCTTGATGCAGTTTTTGTACTGCATGGGAGTGCTTGTTGAAAGCTTAGTATATAGATTGGAAGGCTTTGTTTTGAGAGCACTTTTTTTTTCTTCGTGTCTTGTTTGTGGTTGAAATCCTTGCTTCTCTTTGGGTGATTTTGGTTTAATGAATTTGAATAAGAGGCAGAGAATCATAAATAAAAATTGAAATGATTGAAGAATTGATTTGAAATTAATGTCACCCGCTTGTTTTGTCGAGTAAAAATTGAGTGAAAATAGTTTTATTTTCGATTTGTTTGATGAGAAATTGAGTGTTTTCTTCCTTAGTGAGGAAAGAACAAATTACTTTGCTAATACCCAAGAAATTGTCCTTCCTCTTTTTTCACAAAGGTTTGGTGAGGAATGTCAATAAAGATTATAACTGTTCGTTTTTGTTTGTTGAATTAGATTACTTATTAAATACATTAATATCATACACCAAAATGAATTTTTTAGGTTAAATGCATTTACATTCACTCAAATTCCTTCAAAACAAATTTATCTTCAAAGATATGTGGGGATTAGTGCTAGGAATCATTATTGAAATTGCTAACCATTTCGTAAAGTAATGACTGTACAGTGGAGTGGAATCTCCTATATATTTAACTGAAATCCATATTTAAACTTTGACCGGCACTTACATACATGCCACCCAATTCCTATTTATTTACATATCCAACACCTAAAATTTGTTTTTTACATTTATATTACCTAAATCTTTCAATTCACATAAAAATAACATAGTCTTAACTTTTGAAAATAGAAATACATCTCTTCATGCAAAGGTAAGGTGGTATGTTTGCAAATCTTCCTTAACATTTTCTTGTGATGCAGATAAATTGGACCCTGATGTCAATATCTCGTGCCTTTCAATTATTTCCCCTGGAAGGGCAGACATAGTCCTGCCATTGCCCGTGGTCCCAAACTCAAAGGGTGTATGGTTTACTTTGAAAGAGGGGAGCTCTTACAGACTAAAGTTCACCTTTTCTGTCAGTAATAATATTGTCTCTGGGCTGAAGTATATCAACACGGTTTGGAAGACTGGTGTTAGGGGTATGCTTTAATGGTCAATGGGTCACTATGGTTTTTGAGAAATTCTTAATTTATTGAAGAGATTTTGTTCCACACTGGTTTTGAATTTTGGCAATCTAATGTTCAGTGGACAGAACAAAAGAGATGCTTGGTACTTTTAGCCCTCAGCTTGAGCCTTACATATATGAGACACCAGAAGAGACCACACCTGCAGGAATATTTGCTAGGGGATCATACTCTGCAAGAACAAAGGTAAAATTCACAGAATTTCTATCTTTTTAAATATTACAGAATTGAAGTTTGCCACTCCTATCTTTCATAATTGTTCATATACTTGATAATCTAGAGCTACAAGCTACTGATATGAACTTCGTAATTTCTTTATTGCATTTTGAATTGGACCACAGCTGTTGAGCTTATGATTCTACTATGCTTGTCTATGAAAGAAATTTTGGTATTGTGTGAATAAAATTCGATTCAACTATATGGGTTGGGTCAAAAAGTATTGGGTTTTGTGAATGTTGGTCAGATTAGAACATACAATAGCTGGGATGCACTTTTAAGTTTTGGTTATAGTAGTTTAATCTGGTTAATCAAAGTTGATGGTTTAGGTGTATCCAATCATCTTTATTTAGGCTCTGTTTGGGGCAGTTTATCCGCTGCGTCGGCTTTTTGAAAACGGCCTCACCGTTTGGAAACCGTGTTTGAGCAGCTTATTCCAAAACGCAATTGGTTATTTACACTAAACGCAAAACGCGGGTCGAACCCTGCGGTCCGCGTTTCTAAATAAGCGGCTTATTTAGATAAGTACAAGCTGCTCCAAACGCACCCTTAATCTATGTCAACATCTTGAGATTGGAGCAGTTTAAATATTATATTGATCTTGGGATATGTTTTTTGCTTGAGCTTATTGGCCAATTTATTATGGGAACAATTTCATGATTCAAATCCAAACAGTGTTTTCCATGTTGTTTTGGCATAAGGAAAAGAGGGCAAATGTTGGTGTTTCTTAAGCACAATCAATGATAAATTTAATTAAGGCTTGCAAAGCCAATGGGTTTGTGCATAAGTGACAAGGTGGAATTTAAAGTTGATTTTGGAACACTGCTTTAATTAAACTTTAGTTTTAAGCCATTTCACTGATGGTAATTAATATTTTTATTATTTTGAAAGAAAAGAAAGACAATTTTATTGTCTTTAACCAAATAAAGTGAAGCATAAATCAACGATTTTATTTGAACCATATATTTGTGCAAAAATTATTGTGAAGATAATACAAATATATCTATTTGCTAAACTGGATTTACTCCATCGACAGTTCTTCTCCCTAAATAATTCTTTTTCTTAAAAATCCATCCGAAACTCTTCATTTCATACTTTTCTGGGAACATTTTATTAGGGTATTTTGCTTATTATAGGAAAGTGCTATTCTTCTGTTCTTTACTTGAAGTCAGAAGCAGAAGTTAAGTTCTCTTATTATGTTCATTTCAAATTATTTACTTATCTTAAATAAGAATTCTTGAGACAAAGATTCATTTGCAGTTTGAATAAGTAATTAATATTTTGATTATTTTGAAAAGAAGGAGACACATATTTATTGATTTTAACCAAATAAAATGAAGCATAAGTCAACGATTTGATTTGAAGCATATAATTGTGCAAAAATTGACAATTTTGTGTAGCCCTAGGTATTTTGAAGATAATACAAATATATCTATTGGCTGAGCTGGATCTACTCCATCGACTATTCTCCCCAAATAATTCTTATTCTTAAAAATCTATTTGAAACTCTTAATTTAATACTTTTCTGGCAACATTTTATTAGGGTATCTTGCTTAATATAGGAAAGTTCTATCCTTTTGTTCTTTATTTAAAGTCACATGCAAAAGTTAAGTTCTCTTATTATGACCATTTCAAATTTATTACTCATTATAAATGAGTTGAGACAACGATTCATTCGCAATTTGAATAATTTTCATTCTTGTAAATTTAACTAATTATAATCTCATCTCCAAGTATTTTGATGAATTGGGCCAAACATTATAGAAATAATACACATAATAAATCATACTAAGCTCTAGGTTTTTGTTTCAATCCATATAAAATCATATACAGTTTTTTTCTAAAATATATGTTCAACAACAACAAACCATTATCCCACCAAGTGGGGTTGGCTACATGAATCCTAAGTGTCATATTCTCATTTAATTCTAATAAATTAAGGTAGAAGTTCTTAAATCTATGGCTGCTTTATCAAGATTTCTTGATCTATAAGCCAATTTAAAAATGTACCCTTGACATTTTTTTTTTTGTTGAAAGAGTTCAAGATTCTTGTAATAAGCATAAGAAATGAACAAATCAATGTCCTCTAATCTTGTGATAAACAGAATTAATTTCTTGAATTATTTTTTTTCTTATCTATGAGAACTCTTATACAGCTGAAATGGCTCTATACTAACAATATAATATAACATCTTTAGTTCTAATTACATTTTGATCTTTTGATCTAGGGCCTACTTCCTAAATTTATTCCTTAGAGAGTTAGTTTAATTTATCTTGCAATCATCCTAAACCAATCTTTCAAAACTTTCGCAACATTCTTAGGTTCTATTTTTGAGATAAATGTTGAATAATCTACCTCCTCCCTAGTGTGTTTCTTGCTCTAACATTTGAGATTGATCACCTAAGCTTGTGTACGTTATTTAATCAGGAATTCATCTTTTTTTATCTTTCATACTTATTCCTTCTAACTTTATCAACGTCATCTTAGTCTTCAATGCCTTTTCTTTGCTGATAGAGTAAAGTAAGTCTTCATCAATTATCATATGTACTGATTTTTCAACCATCATATTTCTCTTATTAATAACTGTACATGTGCTATTAAAATTAGAGTATTCAAAAAGTTCCAATGAGCAAGCCATTTTCTAACTTATTATCAGGTTTTCTAAATTGATTTGTTTTGTCATTCAATATTTACATTTCTATTAAAAAACATTTAAATGTCTAATCTTTGGTTTTTCTCTTCTAAACAATTCATTTGGTATCTTTTTAGATATTTGCCTCAAATATGTTTGATTGGAAATTTGTGTTTATTGTTTTTGAATAAAAAAATTATTGTAATTTTTTTTTTATCTAACATATTATTTCTAATCATTATTTCAAATTATGCTATTTGAGGTATGCCTAAGACTATGGTCTTTAAATAAAGCCTTTAGGTATACACCACAACTGAGCGAGGTATGCGCCTCAGTTGAGTGGGGCATGCCTCAAGATATTATTGATGCAGCATTAGTCTTAATTTAATGGTGTTAGGCTTTTTTAATTATAAATTCCAAAGCCTAATTCCTCTTATAATTTAAATCGAAACTTTTCATTAAGAAATGACTTAAAAATAGTGAACTTAGAACCTCAAGAGCACAAGGTAATCATGATTCTAATGAAGTCCCTCTTAGTGATGGGAGCTAAGAGATTTCATAAATTATGAACTTAAGCTTTTTGTTTGCATTGAATTCTATGTGAGAGACATTAATTTATTTATAAATTCATATCTCTCTCTCTCTCTCTCTGTGTATATATATATATATATATATCTGTGTGTGTGTGTGTGTGTGTTGCGTACTCAAATCAGTTGGTCGGACATCTGCTTCTCAGTTGTAAGCTCCCTCTAGTCTGAGGTTCGATTCCCCCAGGTGGAGGGTGTGGTACTCGAATTGTTAGATGCATCGAGGATGTCAACACTCGTATAATAGCCTCAGGTCATTCCTTTAATATATATATATATATATATATATGGAAGTTCGAAGGCCAATTCATTGATGTAATATGAAGATACAAAGGTTTTAGTGAGTGGGTACATTGAACCCACTCACAAGGTATGCAACGCACTCCAAAAAAATCTTGAAAATATACAAGTACACCCCAAAAAAGAAGAACGAGAAAGGCTCTATGATGTAGAAATACCACCAGCAATAAAGTCAACACACCCAGGGCATGCAATACATCAAAAAAATTACCCCCGGCAAGCTCCAAAAACACCAACAAAATACCCGCAAGATTCCTAAATAACACCATGAAAACAACGTAGAATAACACAAGGAAAACAACCCGTGGTTGGTCTCGAATCCCCCAAGGAAAAACACCTCACTATACCACGGTGAATAACACCAAAAATAACTCCCGCGTACGCTCAAAGAACCCCGACCTCAAAACCGCGTCGATAACCCGAGAAAAAAACCACGAATAACACCCGCGACAAGTCCCAATACACTTAATGTAGCGGCTGAAACGCAGAAACCACGCCAATTACACGATAAATAACACCAAGAAAAAACTCTCCCAGAAGTCTAAATACACCCAAAAACAACAAATAACAAAAATCATCCTGTCATCCGACCAAACTTAAATTGGATATGGGGAGAAATAGAGAGTCCCCATGCATCAAAAGGATTAAAAAATTACATGGGGATCTACTACAGACAGTGGACTCCTTTTGTCAGCCCTCTTTTGCAAGCCAATGGGCCGGTTTGTTGCCTTCTCTTGGGATATGACTCCAATTGACTGAAGTAGATGTAGACATCTGCTGAATTTTCCTAATCCAGTTGATAAGTTGCCAAGGTATGCTGAACTTCTCTTGTAGAATTTGTACCAAATATTGAGAGTCCAGCTTCATATGAATGTATTTGTAATGTTGAAGTGTGGCTATTCTTAAACCTCAGTAAGCAGCAATAGCCTTAGTATAGAGAGCATTCATGGTGGAGACAGGGGCCATAAAGAACCAAAGACAGGAACCACTATGATCCTTACACACTCCACCAATACCAACAGTAGAAGTAGTAGAGCTACCATCCATGGTGCAATTGGCCTTCTCCAGAGAATTAATTGAATTGCTTTCTTGCTAGTACATGTATTAATGAAATACACTTATTGCCAATGGATCGGGCATTTGGTGCTCTGCTGTCATGAATGATACCATTTTTGGCCATCAAAAGAAACCAAGCAATGACAAATGGAACATAATGATCTTTGTGAGTAACCCAATCATTCAAGCACTGCTCAACAATACTCCAGTGGAAAAAAATTGACTCAGCCTTCATAAATTGTAGAACCTGTCTCCTAACCATTTTGGCCATAGAATAGGCAACAAACAAGTGATCAATAGACTCCTCCTGATGGAAAAGATGACATCTGGAAGGGCCTCTAATCCCTTTTAATTTAAGGAAATCATCAGTAGGAAGGAACTTTCTGAACATTTTCCAGCAGAAGAAAGACATAAGGAGTCAGTGTTTTTGCCAAATGTATTTGCCCCTACTGGCTTTCTGCCAAGTGAAAGAGGATTGATAAATCAACTTGTTGAGTGACCGAGCTTTAGAGTTCTTAGTGATCAGTCTATCCTTTCTATTAGGGACAATGGGGATTGCAATGATCTCTTCATAGTATTAGGATTAACAAGGGTACTGAGTTTAGGGACATCCCACTGCTGATCCTTCCAACATTCAGATACTAGGGAAACTGCTGAGTGTTGGTGACTTGGGTCTTCAAGTCTACCATCAATAAGCCAATTATCAAGCCAAAAATTTATTTGGCCTTCTCTCACTTCCTAGATGAATAAATTCTTTGCTTGTGCTCTTACTTTTAACGTACTTTTCTAATTCTTTGAATCACCAAGTTTAGCATAGGTCCGAGTAGGGTGAACGTGTCTTCAATATTTCCCATGCATAAAGTGAGTCCCTAGAGAGTCATTTTTTCTGAATCTGAGCCATTGCTTACAATGGAAGACATAGGTCATATGCTGAAAATTTTTGAAACCCAGGCTTCCAGTGTCCAGAGGTTTGCATAGTAAGTCCCAATTTGTTCAATGCATAATGCTGCCCTTCCCACATGAATTGCTGAAAATTATCTCAAGCATCTTTTGGGTACTTCTCTTTAATCTGATCATTTGTAGGAGCTAAAGGGGAAATGAGGTAAGAATACTTTTGAGAAGGGTAATTCTACACCCATTTGATAAGATGGAGCTGGTCCAACAATGAATTTTGGAAGTCACCTTTTCCACCACATCATCATAGTGTGTCTATTTTTTCTTGCCTTTGATAAGAGGGATACCCAGAAATTGGAGAGGAGAGTCAGCCTCCTTAAAACCAATGAAGTCCTTAATCTAGGTCCTAGAATGGGTGCTCATTTTGTTGCTTGTGAGAAATTGGCATTTAGCTTTATTGAAGGTCATACCAGCGACATCCTTAAAACAGTTGAGTTGTTTCATTACATGCTTGAGCTGCCATTAGAGAAAAAGGATCACATCATCTGTATAGGCTAGGTGACTAATTAAGCAATTGGATTTGTGTTGATATCTGATATAGGGGAAGGATTGATGAGCATGGTTGAGCATTCTGGCAAAATAGTCAAAGAGCAAAATGAATATAGTGGGAGAGAGGGGGTCTTCTTGTTTAATACGTCTACCAGCTTGGAAGAAGCCACAACATTCACCATTAATCAAAACACTATAATTATTAATCATGAGCCATCTCTGGATCAGGGCACAAAAAGCCCTGCTGATACCTTTGGCAGCTAGGACTTCCAACATGAACTTTCAGTTGATTGTGTCTTAGGCTTTCTTAAGGTCTAGCTTTAGGATGATTTTAGAACCCCAACAAGGCTTATCAATATCCAACAATAATTCTTGGGCAAGTAAAACATTAGCATTGATGGGCCTACCTTGAACAAAGGCCAATTGATTGGCAGTCATAAGATCCCCAAAATATGGTTGCAGCGTTGTCACCAGAATTTTTTACTAATCATCTTGGAAAGAGTGTTGGTGAGACTGATAAGTCTGAAATCATTCCAGCATGTTCTTTTCTTGTCTTTAGGAATCGACGCGATGGTTGTAGCAAAAAAATATCTAGGCAAGTTTACACCCATGAAGAAACTCTGTACAACCAGCACAACATCAGCTTTCACAATTTCCCAGGCTTTAATATAAAAGGCAGAGGTAAATCCATCTGGGTCTGGGCCAGCAGTTTTATTGCCATCAATAGAGTCTGGGACTGCTTTGATTTCCAGTTCAGCAGGAATTAAGTTGAGGTTGAAATGGCTAATGCTTTCACTGTTACCTGCCAACAGTGAAAGATTCATAGAGCAGTGAACAAGAGTATAAGCAAGCAAGTTCTGGAAGAACNAAATAATTTTTCAATAAGTGCTAACCAAACGGTAGGGCGGCGCTTTGAAAACGCCGCCCGCATTTATAAGCTGCCCCAAACGGGGCCTTAGTGTCACATTTTCATTTAATTCTTATAAATTAAGATAATTTTTTACACAAGATGCCTAAGTCTTTTTACATTTTCATTTAATTCTTATAAATTAAGATAATTTTTTACACAAGATGCCTAAGTTTTTTTAGGTCTACCTCTTCCTTTCACAGTATAAGCCAAATCTAAAACATCTAATCTCTTGATTTGGTCATCAGATAATTGAGGTTTAATGTTACCAATGCATCAAGGCGACTCTCTTTGATCTTGTCTGCCACTGGAGCCACTCCAACCCATTCACGGATATATTTATTTCATATTTTGTCTCTAAGTGTAAAGTCACTCAGCCGCCTGGGCATTCTCATTTCAGCAACACTTAATTTTGTGCTTCTCTTTTACGGTCCAACATGCTATGTCATAAAGCATTGTAAGTCGCACCACCATCTTATAAAATTTTCCTTTAAGTTTAAGCAATACTTTTTTATCACACAATGCATTTCTTCACTTCAACCATCTAACTTGAGTTCTACTAATAACATCTCCATCTATATCACCATCTTTTTGAACAATAGATTTGAGATATCTAAAAGGTTCACTTTTTTTAATGACTTGATTTTCTATTGTTACAACCCCACTACTAGATCTACTACTACCAAAATTACATTCAGTGCATTCAATTTTTGATATACTCAAACGACAACCTTTAGACTTTAAAGTTGATCTTTATAATTCAATTTTCTTTTGAACTCTCTCTAGTCTTATCCATAAGAAGGATATTATCAGCGAAAAACATACACAAGGTACATCCTCCTATAAATATCTTTCAAATAATTGACTGACACTAATTAAATTATGTTTTAGACTATTAACTACATATTCTTATTGATGGTTGAGGAATTATTGCGAATAATTCTTATGTAATTTTTTATAATATTTCTATTGAATATATAATACAAACATTATTATATTTATGATCAACAAAAATAAAATTACCAATATTTTTATGTAAATATGTGATGAAAAAATTGTAACTTCATTGAAACTCCGTCAATCAATTGACAACAACAACAATAATAACAACATGCCTTTTTCCTACCAAGTGAGGTCGACTAAATGAATCCTTTTTCTCCATTTTGCCCTAATGAGTGTCACATTTTCATTTAGTTTTTTGTAAATTAAGATTATTTTATATACAACATGCCTAAGTCTTTTTAGGTCCACCTTTGCCTTTCTTAGTATAGTTAAATTTAAAACATCTAATTTCTTAACTAGTTCATCAAATAATTGACGTTTAACCATCAAGGCGACTCTCTCTAATCTTGCCTGCCACTGGAGCTACTCCAACCCATTCACAGATATATTTTTTTTCATACTTGTCTCTAAGTGTAAAGTCAGTCAACCACCTGAGTATTCTCATCTCAGCAACACTTAATTTTATGCTTCACCTTTATTGGCCAACATGCTATGCCACAAAGCATTGTAAGTCACACAATAGGCTCGATACATTCCTGCACTTCAACCATCTAACTTGAATTCTACTAATAACATCTCGATCTATANAATGACCTGAGGCTATTAGACGAGCCCTGATCATCCCTAAGTGTGCTAAATATTCGAGTACCACACCCTATACACGGGAGGAATCGAACCCGTGAGCTGAGAGGACTTAAAACCTTCAGAGAGGTTGTTCTACCAACAGACCACGGAACGCGCACGCGCGGGCGCATACACACACACACACACAAATATATATATTTAGTGTCGCATACCCCGGCCTGTTGGCTGACATCAATGGTATAAGACCCCTCAGATCGAGGGTTCAAATCCCCTCTGGCACAGTTGGCCTTGCGGAGGTGGTACTCAAATTGTTAAACACATTAAGGGTGGCTGGAGGCTCGTATAATAGCCTCTAGTCATTCCTTTTTTTAAAGACACACACACACACACACACACACACATCTTAAAGTCTTCTAAAGTATCTTCAAGCTTGGTGGGAAGAAAAGTACACACACACACACACACTTCTTAAAGTCTTCTAAAGCATCTTCAAGCTTGGTGGAAAGAAAAGTACCCAAGTATTTCTTCCATAATTACAATTCGATAATTCCTCTTTTATAAGTTGGAAATACTAACTAGTCCAAATTAATTCATATGAAATAATTTTATAGGTTTATAAGTAGTAATAATATTTTTACTATGATGAATGTTTTTGTTTTGTTTTCTATGAACACAAGCATCACATACTTGAGCAAACTGATATCAATATTTAATAAATCAATGACATTATGTAATTTTGAAATCATTTAGGTATGCATAGCCTCCTATGTGCTAGATTAAAGAAAATAAATGATGCACGGTCAATTTTATCCCATCAATTATAAAAATATTGTTATATCTATGATCATCAAGAATAATATTACCAATATTTTTAGGTAAATATATAATGAAAGAATTGTAACTTCATTAAAGTTCCATCGAATAATTGATGACGACAACGACATCAACCACAACAACAACAACAACATGCCTTTATCCCACTAAGTGGAATCGACTACATGAATCCTTTTTCTCCATTTTGTTCTACTTAGGGTCTGTTTGGGGCAGCTGCAGCTTATTCAGCTTCTGCTGATAAGCAGCTTATCTTGATAATCTGCTGATGAGCAGCTGATCCGGATAAGCTGTCTGACTGTTTGATTGGCACTTATGGAAAACGGCCGATTGTGAAAAATTGACCATTTTGCCCCTGTTCTGAATAAGCAGTTTAGCTGTTTGGTTAGTGCGTTTTGTAAACAACTTATTTGAAATTTTTTTTCATTATATAATCTATACAGCAGAATCTGTTCTTTTCTAAACAAAATTAAAGATAACTGTTCAGACAAGAAAATACCAAAAAGTTGATTTATATTCACCATCACTTTGAACAATAGATTTTAGATATCTAAAATGTTACACTCTTTTTATGACTTAATCATCTATTGTTACAACCTCGCTATTAGATCTATCACTACTAAAATTACATTCAATGCATTCAATTTTAGATATACTCAAACAACCTTTAGACTCTAAAGTTGATCTCCATAATTCAAGTTTTTTGAAAACTCTCTCTTGCCTTATCCATAAGAAGGATATCATCAGCGAAAAACATACATTCTTTTCAAATTGAATAAATGAAACCCATGTATTGATATTCTTATGTTTGCATCACTAACAATGGTTTCTTTTTATGCCGTAATTAACTTATCGTAAGTGTATTTGCTGGGCTTCATGATTGAGACTCTCATATAATCATCGGATTTTAATCTATAATACAGAAGTACTTGTTGCTGATTAAGCTTGTCATGTTTTTTGTATGCATGCCTCCAATAACAAAATGATTTCTTAACTGAACCTCATCAACAATTTAACTATTAAGATTTGTATTCAAAATAAAGCTTATTTCACAGACAAGTATCCTACCTCTAAAATTGTTTCATCTTATTCTTTCAATGACCAACAGGTGTTTAAATTTATAAATGGTGGTTTTTGCTTGAGTTACCNTTTATAAAAATTTGTCGATGAACAAGCCGATGTTTTTCTGTTAGTATTTTAAGTTGCGACTAAATTTTCGTTCATCCTTTTTTATCTATCATTTTGGGTTAAGAATGAAGTCAAACTAAAAAAAAAAAAAAAAATTGAGGGTGTTATTTGCTTAATCAACAATAGTACCATCTTAGTGCTATATGAGAACAAGCTACAAATGATAAGTAAATTGTAACTAATAATTAGTATACGACTTTTAGATGAAAATTTCTAGAANTTATGTGCTTAATCAACAATAGTACCATCTTAGTGCTATATGAGAACAAGCTACAAATGATAAGTAAATTGTGACTATTAATTAGTATACGACTTTTAGATGAAATTTTCTAGAGGTGAAAGTCATAGGGCTTGATTTAAAGACAATTTTACATAATCTTTCAGTCATAAGCATACTTGAAATTTTCTCAAAGCCATCAAACGTATAAGTTTCCTTCAACTCTCATATGTTTATAACTAAATTGAGCATCTCAGCAGNTAAGCATACTTGAAATTTTCTCAAAGCCATCAAACGAATAAGTTTCCTTCAACTCTCATATGTTTATAACTATATTGAGCATCTCAGCAAAAAACATTTAACAAGCCAATGATCATTAAATACTAATAGCAATTTGGGTTTTGAGAACTCTATGAAATATCAAATGACNTAAGCATACTTGAAATTTTCTCAAAGCCATCAAACGAATAAGTTTCCTTCAACTCTCATATGTTTATAACTAAATTGAGCATCTCAGCAAAAAGCATTTAACAAGCCAATGATCATTAAATGCTAATAGCAATTTGGCTTTTGAGAACTCTAAGAAATATCAAATGAT
>JXCR01138667.1:6723-27383 GCA_002079205.1 Phalaenopsis hybrid cultivar | reverse complement strand
TGTCAGGTTAATAGATTTCATCATCGATAGGGTTGAGGGTGAAATTCATGTGTAGTATCATCCCTTTTTGATGGTAGAGTCCAATGACTCCTCTAGTAGCTACACCCTTGGAGGAACTCTTAGGGTCTATCATCTTCTTGATCCTACCTTCCATATCTTATTATTGTCAAGTCAAAAGAATTCTAGTGGTTTTTTTTCTTATGAAGTTTCTTTAGTTTACTCCATCGTAACTCTTTGTACATCTAACATAGATTCTATACTTGTAACTTCTTTGACAATGTTAAATCTTAAATTATTTGCAGACTACAATTCACAATTATAGGTAAACAAGTTTAAGAGAGAGAAAGAAAGACGAAACTATATAGTCTTGGGCTAGATTATGTCATTTAAAAAAGATCGAGTAACCCAACATCTCTTAATCACCCTATACTTCAAAATTTCAGTTCGGCTTTGAGGTCCACCTAAAACCAACAANTTAAATCTTAAATTATTTGCAGACTACAATTCACAATTATAGGTAAACAAGTTTAAGAGAGAGAAAGAAAGATGAAACTATATAGTCTTGGGCTAGATTATGTCATTTAAAGAAGATCGAGTAACCCAACATCTCTTAATCACTTTATACTTTAAAATTTCAGTTTGGCTTTGAGGTCCACCTAAAACCAACAGCATATTAGAATACATGGTTAAGAGAAATATACAGTAAAGTGCATTTGATATTCATCATGAAATACATGAAACATGTAGCCTGGCAGTGTGCTCGGATTTATAACCAAATCAATAAAATGCCATCATTCTAAGTCATCTACATTGACGAGTAAGGGTCTGTTTGGCGTAACTTCAGCTTCCCAGCTTTTTAGCTGCAGCTGTGCTGCCCATGAAGCAGCTGTAGGAAAGCAGCTACGGGAAAGTTGACTGTCTGTTTAGTTCAACTGTGTGAAAACAGCTGCAGAGCAGCTTTTTCTGGAAAAATGATAATTTTGCCCTTGTTTAGTAAAACTGTTTTAAAAAAGGCTGTAACAGTGAAATTTAAGCAAATNATTAAAGCATCACAAAGCTTCAGATAATCTAGTCCCTCCAAAAAAATATAAAAGCAAAATGTCATATAATCAAGATTTTGAAAACCTTTTTTTTTCATTTCATAAAAAATGAGGCATGCTTTGAAGCCAGCCCCTCTTACCTTTCCACCATCTGTTTTATGATCTAGTAACTGTGTCAACCTGAGTGCCAAATGGGTCTTTGAAATGCTGGTGTATAGTAATTGAATGTGAAAATTGGGACATTTGCATCAAACCCACCCAATTCATGTGTTTTTACAATTATAACACATAAACTTCACATTATACATTTTTACAATGTCCACATTGGGTTCTAGTTAAGTTCCAAAATCATCACATTCTTATTGTAAATCAGGAAAAAATATAAGCGTAAGACTGAACTCGCCTAAACCACTGAAGAAAAGTGTATACCAAAATTTTGTAAAAATTCTAAACATATTTACTTGACACAACTAATGAAACGAGTAAAAAAAGTGCTTAAGCCTCTGTCACTGAGAGTATCGTTAAAATACATGCTCAAACTGTCCGATGAACTCCAAATATGAGTCCACCATCACATTCTTATTGGTGCTGAAAATACATGTGATAGTGATATTTTTTATGTCATATTAAATATTTGGCTGCTATGCACTTAAATATTCAAATTTGGGTGTTAGATATGTCAATACATAAGAATTGTGATGACCGTTCCACAACTACAATAGAAGGAGTTCAAATCCATTAACGATGACCTTCATTACAGCATGATGAGGTCCATTTGAACACAAATTAGTGCTCCATGAACACCAACAAATGCATCAAATTGGGATAATATTGTAGCTTCTGAATACTTGATGATCATCATTCTATGGTGTTAAAGATGCCATATGTTATTGACTTTTTGCATCTGAGAATGAAAAGTTTTGATTGATTTGAACCATATCAAAATCAATCATGCCCATTTTATTATAGGTTGATTTACATGCATTCCACTAAATTCTTATGTAAATACATAGTTAGCACAAACATTAATTTGATTCGAGAATTGTACTACTTTAAAAAATTAGCATTGATGCTAAAAAAGTACTGCAAGATTTCGCAATATAAAAAATATTATTCCCAGGAATCAAACTAAATAAAAGAAAAACAACGTAATAGATAATTATGAAGTTTAAAAAAATCAGAGTAAGCACTATTTCTAATAATATTCAGCTAATGAGTTCTAAAATTTTCCATTCATAGGCATACTATCTTATCAGTTATTCGTTCCCTCAGCTCTGCCATCTCGCTTGCACCTTCCCCATCTACAGTGAAGGCGATGGAAGCCTCAGTCTCTTCTTCGATGAAAGACTGACCTAGACGGTATTCAAATGCTTCCGAAGGCACATTTTCTTCATCCAATTCTGCCAAATGAAAGTCGATATCTCTACGGGAATGATGTCTTTTTATGTAATTATGGAGAGCCATTGTAGCAAAGACAATCTGTACTTGCTTCAAAAAATTATAAAGAGGCATATCACGGAGTATCACCCATTTCTTTTTCCAGACACCAAAAGTCCTCTCAATTCCACCACGTAGCGATCAATGTCGTTTATTAAATATTTCTTTTCTTCCTCGTGTAATGTTGCTTGCACGTGCGAAATCTGGTATGTGATATCTCGTATTAGGAAATGGTTTTAAATTCCCTCATTGCATTGGGTAACCAGCATCAACTAAGTAATATTTGCATAATAAATGGAACAATTAGTACAGAGATTCAAGTTTCTATTGAGATTCCTAAATAATGTTTGCCTAAAAAATTAAACAATTTGTATGATTTCAATCCGAAGCGTACCTACAGGTGGATGTGGAAAGTTGCTTTTGGGATCCCGTGTCGCAGATTTGAAAACTCGACTGTCATGTGCGCTGCCCTCCCAGCCAGCCATAACAAAAGTGAAACACATGTTAAAGTTGCAGACTGCCATGAAATTTTGGTTAGTGCTACCACAATGGCCGATAAATGCTATCTTATCACTATTTGGTATACATGCGTCAACATGTGTTCCATCAATTGCACCAATGCAGTCCTAATGAGTAAATGTTAGGTTTGACATAAAATTTAAAATACCCTTACAAAGTTAACTATAATGCATCCGAGAGAATACCTTAAAAAAAGACATATATCGTGCATCACGTGGTATCTCAGCGGGTATCTGCTCAAACTTATAATCTGAGGCTCTGATGACATGAGAGGACAGGCTAACAAGTGCGCTCAATCCGATTGAGAAATATCTGCTTATTGTTTCTGATGAGTGTTGAAATTGCTCCATTGCTCCTCGCATAGACTCATTTTGGGATAATATGAACAGTGTTATAGCGAGCACCTCACGTGGATTGGTTCTCGAAGATCCATGAAGACCGTGAGATCCTACGAATAAGTCTAGAAGATCGATAAATATTGACTGAGTCATTCGAAACATATTACAAAATCGTGTTGGGTGCCCCGCAAGCAACTCTCCAACCCATTTGTTGCCAATATAAGAAGATGTCATGTATGGCGACCGATCAATGTACGTGTTATAGTACTCGTATATCAAACATATTGCCGTCAGAAACATTCCTCGCCATTTTCTTCTGCGTGTATCCATGTGGGTCTCCATCCGTCTTCTTCTATTTGCATTCATAGTGATTGGTTTCCCTAAATGTTTTCCCTAAACAATTATCATTTATATGAGAGTTGATGACAATAAAAATAAAACAATGTTTGCAAATAAATAGGAAGGTACAACAGAGTTCACAAGAATAACTCCAGAAAAAAGAAATAGATAATGCAGTGCAAATGTTCTAGTGATGAAAAATATAAAAAATATTAATTGTTCAAACTATTATAAAAATGCCGAATATATGCCACTACGTGCGGCAGACATCTGCACAAAGAAATCCCTACGGACCGGGTCCTCTAGCAATTCTGCTGCAAACAAATACAACTCTTCATCTACATCAATTTTGGCTGTAGCACTTATGATTTCAAGAGCCTCCGCGATAGTGCTTGAATGAGAAGCCTGAGATTCTGCTTTGAAACAAGAAACCGCCTCAGATAGCTCGTTTCTGAGGGAAGAAGCACCAGATTTTCTTTTATCAACAACCCTAGGACGTTTGGAACTCGAAATGGTTTCATATTCGTTCTGATCTGGGCTGGGGACGTCAATAAAATCAACTGAACCTCCAGGGGTTCCCAAATTCACGACATTGCCAGTGAACCCTGTCTCGCTTGGGTTACATGCATAGTTCCCAGTTGCAACCACTCCCCCAAACATGCGGTCAAGTTTCTCCTCAAATTTAGACTCAATTCCTGAAAGCTTAAACTTCTTTGCAGCAGGAACCACCTACACAGAAATTGATAGACACCAAATTAGAATAAAATATAATGTAACATAATGAAGAAGTTTACAAACAAAGCTCACCGCAAGTCTTTCAGCCTACCATTCCTCAGATGCATCAACTGTTCGCTTCACTGGATCCCAACCAATACCAGTACAACCCCTTTTCAATTCCTTCCAAATTTTCCATTCCTTCTTCATTTGGTCCCACTTGTTCTTCATTTGCAACTTGTCATATTCTCTGCCTGTGCATTCCTTGAAATTTTTTATAATATTTTGCCACCCTTCTTTATTGAAATGGGTCGTTGGTCGATTTCCCCGTTCAATCTCTTTAAGACAAAGATCGCAAAATATAATTTTCGTATTTTTTCCCACAATGCGTGTGTAACAACCTCTTTAGGCTTACTATCCATGTTATTACTATAACAAAACAAAGTCATGAAACACAACAGTAAAATTAATTAGAAAGTAAAATAAAGTTTAGGTGTTACATATTTAGTTTATATACATATCACACAATTATTATATATACAAGATAGCAAAAAAATCACATGATTAAAAGACACATGCACATCAAGAATTACTACTATGTATATGGACTGTTAAAATTATCAAGAAATTTCTCTTACGATCAATTCAATTAAAAGCAACCAAAATGACAGACAATGGAAGTGCCATTGTGCAGATAGTGTTTGTAATGTNATGACCTTCATTACAGCATGATGAGGTCCATTTGAACACAAATTAGTGCTCCATGAACACCAAAAAATGCATCAAATTGGGATAATATTGTAGCTTCTGAATACTTGATGATCATCATTCTATGTTGTTAAAGATGCCATATGTTATTGACTTTTTGCATCTGAGAATGAAAAGTTTTGATTGATTTGAACCATATCAAAATCAATCATGCCCATTTTATTATAGGTTGATTTACATGCATTCCACTAAATTCTTATGTAAATACATAGTTAGCACAAACATTAATTTGATTCGAGAATTGTACTACTTTAAAAAATTAGCATTGATGCTAAAAAAATACTGCAAGATTTTGCAATATAAAAAATATTGTTCCTAGGAATCAAACTAAATAAAAGAAAACAACGTAATAGATAATTATGAAGTTTAAAAAAATCAGAGTAAGCACTATTTCTAATAATAATCAGCTAATGAGTTCTAAAATTTTCCATTCATAGGCATACTATCTCATCAGTTATTCGTTCCCTCAGCTCTTCCATCTCGCTTGCACCTTCCCCATCTACAGTGAAGGCGATGGAAGCCTCAGTCTCTTCTTCGATGAAAGACTGACCTAAACGGTATTCAAATGCTTCCGAAGGCACATTTTTTTCATCCAATTCCGCCATATGAAAGTTGATATCGCTACGGGAATGATGTCTTTTTATGTAATTATGGAGAGCCATTGTAGCAAAGACAATCTGTACTTGCTTCAAAAAATTATAAGGAGGCATATCACGGAGTATCACCCATTTCTTTTTCCAGACACCAAAAGTCCTCTCAATTACACCACGTAGCGATTAATGTCGTTTATTAAATATTTCCTTTCTTCCTCGTGTAACGTTGCTTGCACGTGCGAAATCTGGTATGTGATATCTCCTATTAGGAAATGGTTTTAAATTCCCTCGTTGCATTGGGTAACCAGCATCAACTAAGTAATATTTGCCTAATAAATGGAACAATTAGTAAGGAGATTCAAGTTTCTATTGAGATTCCTAAATAATGTTTGCCTAATAAATTAAACAATTCGTATGATTTCAATCCAAAGCGTACCTACAGGTGGATGTGGAAAGTTGCTTTTGGGATCCCGTGTGGCAGATTTGAAAACTCGACTGTCATGTGCGCCGCCCTCCCAGCCAGCCATAACAAAAGTGAAACACATGTTAAAGTTGCATACTACCATGAAATTTTGGTTAGTGCTACCACAATGGCAGATAAATGCTACCTTAACACTATTTGGTATACATGCGTCAACATGTGTTCCATCAATTGCACCAATGCAGTCCTAATGAGTAAATGTTAGGTTTGACATAAAATTTAAAATACCCTTAGAAAGTTAACTATAATGCATCCGAGAGAATACCTTAAAAAAAGGCATATATCGTGCATCACGTGGTATCTCAGCGGGTATCTGCTCAAACTTATAATCTGAGGCTCTGATGACATGAGAGGACAGGCTAACAAGCGCGCTCAATCCGATTGAGAAATATCTGCTTATTGTTTCTGATGAGTGTTGAAATCGCTCCATTGCTCCTCGCATAGACTCATTTTGGGATAATATGAACAGTGTTATTGCGAGCACCTCACGTGGATTGGTTCTCGAAGATCCATGAAGACCGTGAGATCCTACGAGTAAGTCTAGAAGATCGATAAATATTGACTGACTCATTTAAAACATATTACAAAATCGTGTTGGGTGCCCCGCAAGCAACTCTCCAACCCATTTGTTGCCAATATAAGAATATGTCATGCATGGCGACCGATCAATGCACGTGTTATAATACTCGTATATCAAACATATTGCCGTCAGAAACATTCCTCTCCATTTTCTTCTGCGTGTATCCATGTGGGTCTCCATTCGTCTTCTTCTATTTACATTCATAGTGATTGGTTTCCCTAAATGTTTTCCCTAAACAATTATCATTTATATGAGAGTTGATAAAATATGAAAATTTCAAGAAAACTACAAAATTTTAAGAACTTTCTAGTAAATTCTATCACCCTTAAGCTTAAAGTAATAATTTATTCATCATTTGCATTAGTTTATCAAGGTTTTAAATGTAAGATTAATCTAAGCTCGCAAAGAGTCAATATCATATCATGCATATTTATATGCTCATTCTTAAATAATGTCACATTCGTAAGGATGTGCATGTGTCTTTTAATCATGTGATTTTTTTGCTATCAAATGATATCACAAAAGAAGTAGTTAAGATTAGAATATATTCACATCTTCATCAATCATGTAGGCCACAAAAGATGTTTGCATATATAAGAGCAGCCGAATATAGAGATGACCAATTTAAAGTCTTAAAAATGTAATTATAAAAAAAAGTGTTTTCAGCGTGACCAGGCGACTATAATTGTCCAGTGTTTTAAGACGTTAAAACTTTCAAGTTTTAGCAAACGAATACACCAAATATTTCGAATTTTGCACAAACAATTATAAATAAATTTCAGGTTTTCACAAACCAAAACTATAACATTTTAGATTTCTCAAAATGAGGCTTTCCAAACTTTCACAAGCTGCAAATATCTCCAAATTTCTCAGACAAAAATGCATAACTTTTAGATATTTGATAAAAAGAAGATTTTGAAAACAACTTTGCATTTCTATGAATAAAGCTAAAGGTCATTTCAATTTTTTTTTTTAAATTGAAACCAACGTGATAAAACCTAAGCAAACAACTGAATTCAGCATAGACTCATTTCAAGGCATATATCATTCAAGTANTTAGATATTTGATAAAAAGAAGATTTTGAAAACAACTTTGCATTTCTATGAATAAAGCTAAAGGTCATTTCATTTTTTTTTTTTAAATTGAAACCAACGTGATAAAACCTAAGCAAGCAACTGAATTTAGACTCATTTCAAGGCATATATCATTCAAGTCAATAAAAAACTCCTAATCAAATTTCTTCAATGACTTTCCTATCCAATATTTGAAAATTTCCCTAACAAAAGTGAAATTGAATTCAGCAAATACCTCAAGCAAAATGATAGATGTAGGCAAAATCGTTTGAAAAGTGTAAATTGCATCACAAGAGCTCATAATTCTAGATTCTCCAATTAAAGTGAAAAAAAAAAAATTTGCTATGCGGAGAAGCCACTCATGGAGGTTGTGAGGCATGGGGTCGAAGAAGCAGAAGGAACGGGGTCGACGAAGAAGAACAAGGCTCGGGACGGAACGCAATAGAGCGGTCGAAGAAGTAGAAGGCTCGGGACGAAAGCTGTTAGAAGACGAAGTGTGTTTTTCTGTAGAGACAGCAAGACGACGCGATTGCGAGGGCTGGTTCGATACCTGGATTACGACGAAGATGGAGCGTGACGGCGATGGAAGGATCGCTAGGGCAAGTTCGAAACCTGGATTGCGACGAAGAAGGCGCGGGCGCGATGGAAGGATCTCAAAACCTGGATTGCGACGAAGAAGGCGCGGGACGGCGATGGAAGTATCGCTAGGGCTAGGAAGAAGGCGTGGGCGGGACGGCAATGGAAGGATCGCTAAGGCGGGACGGCGATGAAAGGATCGTTAGGGCGGGACGAACAACGCTTCTTCGAATATTAGCGAGGGCAATCTCAAATATTAGGAGGGGAAAGCTGGAGCCGCAGGGTCGATACCGCGACCCGCTTCTCGCGCTTCGCGTCGTTCGACAGCGAAACTGGCAACCAAACAGTAATTTATCGCGGTTATGGGCCGCAACGCGTGCAAAAAGCGGCCCCAAACGAAGCCTCGATCCGGTGCCCGGGCAAGTACATTTGAGCTCGATCCGGTGCCCTTGACTAGTTTAACTTCATCAAATATTAATAAAAATACTTTATTAAACTTTAGTTATATTCTACATCCGAACAAACATTAAATAAATAACTATTTTTATTTTACAGCAGATCAAATATTTTTAAAAATCAAATTAAAATAATTTTTTTTTAATATTATATTTTAAATATTACAGAACAAACAGCACATTGTAGACTGAGCTACGGGTTGATGGAGAGCAGCTGTCTTCAATTCTTTGCCACGAATTCGAGTGCGGGTAGGCAAGTATTTTGCTGGCGGGGGGAAAAAAAGAATTGTAATGGTTCAGGTGGTACACGGGAACTATCGTCGGTGGAGAATTGAGATAAAAGGCGTGCAGCACGTGCAGCACGTGCAGCACGTGCAGCGCGATATATGGTAGTGGGCAGCGAGTATCACCTATCCTCGCGAGATGTAAATTCGGAGCAAGATCTTTCGGACACAAAATAATATGGAAAAACTGCAGAGAATTTTACGGTTTGAAGGAAGACAATGTTCTATTTGAAAGCAAGCTTTCAATTCTCATATTTTAAAATAACAGAAACTGTAAAAATTAAATGTTAATATTTGTTGCAGATTTCAAAAGTTATATTTGATGAAGCATAAAATTTCATGTAAGAATGTAAAGATAATTAAAAGACATTAACTGTTTAAAGGTTTAAGAAAAAAATAATTAATTGAATTAGAAAAAATTTACTTCATATTTGGTTAGCAGAAAAAGAGTAAACAAAATGAAGAATTAACGTATTCTATTTAAAATATTGTGGAGTTGTTTGATTTATTGTAAAAGAAACGGGCATTGCCGGCAGCGGGATTTAGTGAAGGCCGCCATGGCGATGTCTAGTGGATGAGGCAAAGGCAACTTTTGTTAGCGGACAACTGTTGGGGCAATTGGCAATGGTGGGCGGCTATCATTAATGGAACATTATGTTGTGTGTTATAAATTCGACCAAATCAACAGAGAAAATGAGTTTGAAGCTAAATTTCAAATATTATTTTACCTCTAATTGCAATTATATTTGAACAAATGACTAAATTTCTATATTTCATGCATTAGAAATGCAATACAGCGGCAGCGATGCCAACCAAATAACTGAGTGATTGGGTAAGAGATCGATCAAATCTTCAACATATTCCTAAATATTTGTCTCTATGTTGAGGTCCATTTATCTCTACAATTTGCTGAACAAATTTATAGCTACTTCAAGTCCTGTGTACATTACAAATCTTTATTAGGATTTTTTGATTGAAGGATTATAGTCAAGATGAAGCACATTTTAATTAAAATAAAACTATATAATCAAAGCTTGTTGACTAATTAAAATTTAGTTTATATGCACTATGATTTTTATTAGCATCAACTCAGTCATTTGAATTTCGATATGCCACCTATATTGATCTCACNAAAACTATATAATCAAAGCTTGTTGACTAATTAAAATTTAGTTTATATGCACTATGATTTTTATTAGCATCAGCTCAGTCATTTGAATTTCGATATGCCACCTATATTGATCTCATGACAGAGAAATTTCTATAATATGTTCTATTTGGTTCACTTAAAATATTGTGGTGGTCAATTGGGTTATTGTAAGTTTGGAGGACATGATTTGGCTCTTTAGTATTGGTAAGGATGACTTTTTTTATCATTGCATAAAGATATGAATTTCTCCCTCAGTCCATTCCTCTTCTCTCTTTTCTTTGCTTAAAATTAATAATATTAATTACCCTTATCTAAACATCCTTAACATCCAAATCTTAAGAAAACTCAATGCTTAGATAGCTCTTAGTGGTCACAACCATTCAGTATTGTCTTATGTATCATCCTAAAGTTTTTTGCCACCACCCCAAGTACGAATGACATTATGATTGTCCACATTTGGCTCCTCCTTGTCCACAAACATAATGACATACCACTTGTGCATTTAGGAGGATCATTCTTCCACCTTAAGTTGCTTTCCTAACTATAAATGTTTTTTTTTGCCTCAAGGTTATATCACATTTATCTTTAAGAAGAGTATGACTTTGCTACCCGTGGTGGCCTCCTTAATCTCGTAATATTGTCTACATAACTTTTTTTTGATGCCTTATATTTTAGCAAACTATTGTACCACCTTCACTTCATGGGAGAGGATGATCTTTTAATAAATTAGCATCTACAATTTCTCAAGTATATCACTTTTAACTCTAAAAGGAGATACATTCTTGCTATTCTTAATGACACTACTTTCCTCTTCTAAATTATAGTGTCAACATATGATCCACCCACACTTTACTTCACTATAATAAGTTATATAGTGCCAACACACTTCGGATCGCATTCCAATATATGAAAAAAATTACATGCATGTTTTCCTAAATAAATAAATTTAAGTTTAATAAATAATATCAAAGAGTATAGTAAACTTCCTAGTACATAAAAAAAATTATTGATAATTACACGTGTCTAGATTTTGTTGTTATTTTAAAATTTAATGATTTAAGTTGTGCATAATAATTTATACTCTTTTTATGTGAATTATTTTTAAAATGTATTGATCACATCTCTAAAATTTTTATTACTTGTTAAATTTTTATTGTAGTTAATACTTTTAAAAATTTTAACCTTCTCGTTNAAAAATAAAATAAAAATACCCTCTTGCTCAGTGAACAGAGGAAATTCATGTGGAATAATTTTCACATTAATTCGATGCATAAATTATTTTCCAAAAATAAATTAGGGTTAGGGGTTTTTCAATTCTCCATTCATATGGAATTAATGCCTTGACTCCAAATTTTTATATGTTGTATCCTCTATCTAGGTGAACAATTTGAGCATTTTTCCAAAGACATAGAAAATCTCTAGATAGAGATCTTAATTTTCTAAGTTCTTAAGCATTTTTTATTCAAATAACTATAGAAAATTGCATATGGCTTAGAAAATTCTACCAAAATTCATGTGAGTTCCCTATCGAATAATAGAAAATTGCATGTGGTTTAGAAAATTCTACAAATATTCATGTGAGTTCCCTATGGATTATAGAAAATTGCATATGCTTTAGAAAATTCTACAAATATTCATGTGAGTTCCCTATGGCAATTATAGAAAATAGCATGTGCTTTAGAAAATTCTACAAATATTCATGTGAGTTCCCTATGGCCGAGAAAATTGCATGTAGTTTAGAAAATTCTACAAATATTCATGTGAGTTTCCTATGGCCAGGATTATAGAAAATTGCATGGGGTTTAGAAAATTCTACAAATATTCATGTAAGTTCCCTATGACCGGAGTAGTCTTAAGAATAATTTTATAATTTTAAAAATCAAAATATCACTATTTTAAGCAAACTTCAATTTGCTTAAAATATTTAATTTGGAGATTATAAAGATCAAAATCATTTGATTTTTATTCTCCACTATGATTTGTAAGTTAGAGAATTCACCATAAAAATTTCAAAGGATTTGGAGATTATTTAATATTTTTAATTGGTTTTTAAAGATCATTATTAAAATTAACAATTAAGTGATTTTTAAAAATTAAAATATAACTCAAAAAATTATCAAACTTAGTTTTTTGAGTTCTCTGATATTAGGGGTATTTAAGAAAAATAAAAATACATTTAAAATAAAAACTCAATTTTTAGTTATTTTTAATAATTAAAAATAATAAAAAATCATAAAAAATTATAAAAAAATATTAAACCCATGTAAATATTCTAAATTATTTCCTAAACAGTTAGGAATCATTGGAATATTTTTCCAAGGTCTAAAGATAAAGATATCTATTTTTTAAACCTTAAAAAGATTTTTAAAGTTTAAAAATAGAATTTTCACAAAAAATAATTTTAGAAAAATAAATAAAAATAAAAAAAATATAAAATAAATTTTTCTGGGTTCTCTGAGCTCAGAGAGATTTTCTNTTTGACATTAGAGAACCACCAGCCACAGCATCTATAATCAATCTAAGAGATCCCACTAATCCATTATAAAAATTTTGAATTATGAACCAATCTGGTAATGAATGATGATGACACTTCCTAAGAATTCTTTTAATCTCTCCCAAGCTTCATATATCGACTCTCCATCAATCTGACAAAATGATGTTATGTCATTTACTCTCTAGCTTCATATATTGACTCTCCATCAATTTGACAGAATGATGTTATGTCATTTCTAAGTTTAGCAGTTCATATATTGACTCTCCATCAATCTGACAGAACGATGTTATGTCATTTCTTAGTTTAGCAGCACCAGTCTGGTAATGAATGATGAGGGCAATTTCTAAGAAGATCTTTAAATCTCTCCCAAGCTTCGTATATTGACTCTCCATCAATTGGGCATTTCCTAAGAAGATATTTTAATCTCTCCCAAGCTTCATATATCGACTCTCCATCAATCTGACAAAATGATGTTATGTCATTTATCTCCTAACCTTCGTATATTGACTCTCCATCAATTGGGCATTTCCTAAGAAGATATTTTAATCTCTCCCAAGCTTCATATATCGACTCTCCATCAATCTGACAAAATGATGTTATGTCATTTACTCTCTAGCTTCATATATTGACTCTCCATCAATTTGACAGAATGATGTTATGTCATTTCTAAGTTTAGCAGTTCATATATTGACTCTCCATCAATCTGACAGAACGATGTTATGTCATTTCTTAGTTTAGCAGCACCAGTCTGGTAATGAATGATGAGGGCAATTTCTAAGAAGATCTTTAAATCTCTCCCAAGCTTCGTATATTGACTCTCCATCAATCTGACAGAACAATGTTATGTCATTTCTAAGTTTAGCAGTTTTTCGACTCTCCATCAATCTGACAAAATGATGTTATGTCATTTCTAAGTTTAGCAGTTTTGGATACTCTCCATCAATCTGACAGAAAGATGTTATATCTTTAAATCTCTCCCAAGCTTCATATATTGACTCTCCATCAATCTGACAGAACTATGTTATGTCATTTCTAAGTTTAGCAGTTTTGGATGGAAGATTATCATCCAATCTGGTAACGAATGATGAGGGCATTTCCTAAGAAGATCTTTAAATCAGCTTCATATATTGACTCTCCATCAATTTGACAGAATGATGTTATGTCATTTCTAAGTTTAGCAGTTCATATATTGACTCTCCATCAATCTGACAGAACGATGTTATGTCATTTCTTAGTTTAGCAGCACCAGTCTGGTAATGAATGATGAGGGCAATTTCTAAGAAGATCTTTAAATCTCTCCCAAGCTTCGTATATTGACTCTCCATCAATCTGACAGAACAATGTTATGTCATTTCTAAGTTTAGCAGTTTTTCGACTCTCCATCAATCTGACAAAATGATGTTATGTCATTTCTAAGTTTAGCAGTTTTGGATACTCTCCATCAATCTGACAGAAAGATGTTATATCTTTAAATCTCTCCCAAGCTTCATATATTGACTCTCCATCAATCTGACAGAACTATGTTATGTCATTTCTAAGTTTAGCAGTTTTGGATGGAAGATCTCCATCAATCTGACAGAACGATGTTATGTCATTTCTTAGTTTAGCAGTTTTGGATGGAGAAAAAAAAATTTGGATAGAAATTTCTGTGAAAGTTCTCCCCAAGTTCTAATAGATCCAAGTGCTAATGAATTTAACCACATCTTAGCCTTATCCCTCAGTGGAAAAAGAAAATGTCTAAGTCTAACAGCATCGTTTGAGACTCTGTCATATTTAAAAGTAGCCCATAGTTCTAAAAAACTAGCGAGATGTAAATTAGGATGTTCATTTGGTGTACCTCCATGATTGTTTGTACCCATTTGGATAATAGCAGGTTTAAGCTCAAATGAATTAGCAGCTACATCAGGATTTTGGATTGATAAGTGAATTATAGCATGTTTAAGCTCAAATGAATTAGCAACTACATCAGGATTTTGGATAGATGAGTGAATTTCATCTGCTTTAAGCTCAAATGAATTAGCAGCTACATCAGGATTTTGGATAGATAACTGAATTTCATCTGCCGTAGGATTTGCATAGTCTCTTAAGGGTCTTGGTTCGGATCTTCATTTGGTGTACCTCCGAATTGATTGTTTTGTACCATTTGGATAATAGCAAGTTCAAGCTCAAATGAATTAGCAGCTACATCAGGATTTTGGATAGATAAGTGAATCTCATCTGCTGTAATCTTCATTTGGTGTACCTCTGAATTGATTATTTTGTACCATTTGGATAATAGCAGGTTTAAGCATTCATTTGGTGTACCTCCGAATTGATTGTTTTGTACCATTTGGATAATAGCAGGTTTAAGATTTAAATTAGGATCTTCATTTGGTGTACCTTTGAATTGATTATTTTGTACCATTTGGATAATAGTAGGTTTAAGCTCAAATGAATTAGTTAGGATCTTCATTTGGTGTACCTCCAAATTGATTGTTCTGTACCATTTGAATAATAGCAGGTTTAAGCTCAAATGAATTAGCAGCTACATCTATTTTGGATAGATAAGTGAATTTCATCTGCTGTAGGATTTGCATAATCTCTTAAGGGTCTAGATTAAGTGAATTTCATCTGTTGTAGGATTTGCATAATCTCGTAGGGGTCTAGGTTGGTGTTCATGATAAGCGATGTGTAAATTAGGATCTTCATTTGGTGTACCTCCGAATTGATTATTTTGTACCATTTAGATAATAGCAAGTTTAAGCTCAAATGAATTAGCAACTACATCAGGATTTTGGATAGATGAGTGAATTTCATCTGCTTTAAGCTCAAATGAATTAGCAGCTACATCAGGATTTTGGATAGATAACTGAATTTCATCTGCCGTAGGATTTGCATAGTCTCTTAAGGGTCTTGGTTCGGATCTTCATTTGGTGTACCTCCGAATTGATTGTTTTGTACCATTTGGATAATAGCAAGTTCAAGCTCAAATGAATTAGCAGCTACATCAGGATTTTGGATAGATAAGTGAATCTCATCTGCTGTAATCTTCATTTGGTGTACCTCTGAATTGATTATTTTGTACCATTTGGATAATAGCAGGTTTAAGCATTCATTTGGTGTACCTCCGAATTGATTGTTTTGTACCATTTGGATAATAGCAGGTTTAAGATTTAAATTAGGATCTTCATTTGGTGTACCTTTGAATTGATTATTTTGTACCATTTGGATAATAGTAGGTTTAAGCTCAAATGAATTAGTGCTACATCAGGATTTTGGATAGATAAGTGAATCTCATCTGCTATAGGATTTGCATAATCTCTGAAGGGTCTAGGTTGGTGCTCATTTTCTATTCCGTGATTGCTCAGGTTGTTTTCCATTGTATTCAAATTTCTTGGTTCTCTTCTTGATTTTCTAATCATTCTAACAGTGCGTTCTAATTCTGAATCGTAGGGTATAAGATTTTCAAGTCCAAATTTACGCATATAATTTGAAATTAGTACTCAGTAATTAATTTAAATATAAATATATAAAATAAGTTGCAATTTAAGTAAAAATTTTCTAATAATCCTAATTTGTCCGTTACTATGATCGTGATTTTACTCGCTCACTCAATCACTCCCCGGCAACGGCTCCAAAAACTTGACCGAATTTTTTTTGTTATCGACAAATACAAGAATTTGATGACGCTAATAGAAGATTTAATTTTCCAGCAACAGTGTCCAAAGACTTGATCACGACTTTATAGATGTGTCTGATTTGATTAAGTTGTATAATTATAATATTCAAATATGTTAAAGTCGAATTTGTCAACGCAAGTGTACGTATCGCTCAAGTAATATAGGGATCTAATAGAGTCCTAGATATCGATCCCACAGGGAGTGTTTTACAATAACGGACTAAGACTTTTAGAAAAGCAAGACTTTAATCACAGCAACGACGTTCAATTTGCTTATCTGTCACTAATAGGCAATTGAAATAAATAGATAATTTTAATAACTAATAACTAATGATAACTATTAGGACTTTAATCACAACAACGACGTTCAATTTGCTTATCTATCACTAATAGATACAACGACGTTCAATTTGTTTATCTGTCACTAATAGGCAATTGAAATAAATGGATAATTTTACTAACTATTAAATAACTAATGTAAGGAGAGGTGCGGCAATTTAATAAATATGTAATTTTAAACTCTTAAATAACTAATTTTACTAATATGTCACTAATAGACAATTGAAATAAATATGTAATTTTAATAACTCTTAAATAACTAATTACACTAATGAGGGTAGGCAATTGAAATAAATATATAATTTTAATAACTATTAAATAACTAATTATGCTAATGAAGGTTTTATAGGCAATTGAAATAAGTAAATAATTTGAATAACTAATAAATAACTAATGATAGAAAGTTAGGGTTAATAATAGACAATTGAAATAAATATGTAATTTTCTTAATAACTCATAAATAACTAATTATGCTAATGAGGGTTTAATTGAAATAAATATGTAATTTTAATAATTATTAAATAATTAATTATACTAATGAAGGTTCGACGTGATATTCAATATATAAGAAAGCATCCTTCTCCTTGTCAAGAAATTATAGTGAATGGATAAAATTAATTAGTTCAATTTATATTTTGCAAAATTGGAGCATACATATTCTGTACTCTTTGGTCCTGGCATAAAGAACATTGACTAATCCTATGCTTAGTTCCTGATTCTGCGGCTAGGCTGGGAGGATACCGACTCTCACTTCTGAGCTCCCACGCNCTAGGCTGGGAGGATACCGGCTCTCACTTCGGAGCTCCCACGTTCCCCTCACCTGAGGGCTAACAACTACACTTCAGCACCCAATCGATAGGATCAAATTGGAGATTTTAGTCTGTCACTCTAAAATCTCCAATTCTACTCCCAATAATATTATTTCTCTATTTATTTGTNTAGGACCGAATTGAGGATTTTAGTCTGTCACTCTAAAATCTCCAATTCTTTGCCCGATAATAATATTTCCCTTTTTATTTGCACCCAACTTCCAAGTGCTTTGTCCTCCCTGAATCTTGGATGTAAACTTCACTTTAGTTGTAAAAATGAACATATTTTAACAAATCNCCCTTGCCTGAGGGCTAACATCTACACTTCAGCACCCAAACGATAGGACCAAATTGGGGATTTTAGTATATCTTTCTAAAATCTCCCATACTACGCCAGATAATTTTATTTCCCTATTTATTTGCACCCAACTTCCGAGGGCTTTAACCTCCCTGAAATTTGGATGTAATCTTCACTTTAGTTGTAAAATTCAACATATTTTAACAAATCAATTGGCCATATTAAAAGTAAATTAAGATCAAAGTGAAAAGATCATCACAATTTCTTTAACATTTTCATGGCTTCACCAATTCAAATCACCATTTCACAAATCTCAAGAGAAGGAGAAAGCCAAAAAAAAACTACTCAGATCTCATGGGGAAAACGCAACAAAACTCGGAATTCATATATAAAAGCGAAGTCATACAAACTAGAACAATAATAACTCTAAATTTCTCCCCAAGAACACTCCTTGAAGTTCCTCTGAATCTCTTCCTTTCTTTACAGTCACAACTTGAAATTCATATATAAAATCAAAGCCATACAAACTATAACAAGTAAATAACTTTTCTCTAATTTCTCCCCAAGAAAACTCCTTGAAGTTCCTCTGAATCTCTTCCTTTCTTTACAGCACACATAATTCTTCTTCGAAGCGCCAAGGAGGAAGAAATCTTTCACTTTCCCTCCACACTTACAATCTCTCAAAGAGCTCCTCACAATTTAAATTCTCTACACTTTTTTTTACACTTCAATTTGGAGTCTCTCATTTTCTATTTTCAGCCAAAGTCTTTTCTTTAAAGATGTGGATGAGCTTTCCCAAGAGTTGCCTAAGCACCCCTCCAAAATTCCTCCTTATTCATTGCTTAATTAGACATAACAGCCGATCTCGCCGTCGGCGTCCTCAAGGGCGCCTTTGGTGGGCCTTCTAATTGAATTAATTCTGGAGTCTTGGGAAAATCCCGTCGTCAGCGCCGTTGGGCTTGCCGTCGGCGCCCTAGTTCAATTCTTTACATTTTGGTCCTTTTTCGCTCCAAATCCGCTCCTTTTTGCATCTTTTTACTCCAATGATCCTAATTCATTATTTCTGCAACAAAACATCAGAAATACATTTTTTTAAAAGCGCAATATCATTAAAAATAGTATAAAATAGGTATGAAAATCTCAACATATTTTTCTTTGGTCAAAATCCCCCAAACTTAACTATTACTTGTCCTCAGGTAATTTTAGTACTACATAAAAGTTATGATCTATTGTAGTAAAGTTTTAATTCAAAAATACTATAAGTTTGATTTAGATAAATACAATAGTGAGATTTTCAAAAAAAATTCAAGTAATTAAATTAACTATATAGGTACATAATTATCTAGTCATCAAGTTTAAGAGTTCTAGTCTTCTTTTCATTTCAAGAATGACTATATATTGCAATATTAAGCCACATAGAATATTCAAATGATAGGAACTTCATGGGAATGCTACTAGTAAAAGATCTAATCCGTGAATATAAGTTCAAGAATGTATTTAGGTTTTCCCTTTAGGTAGGTCAAGTGAAGCCAATTTTTGATTAGGCATATCCTCAAGCTTCACCTCACTTCCATACTAATTTTTTTTTATTTTCTCTTTTTCATTTGGATTGCTTTCAATCCTATATATTTTTCTTTTCTTTTCAGGGATTATTATCAATTCTTTCTTTTTCATTTTTTCAAGTGAGGATTACTATATCTGGATAGCCTTTAATGATTTTGAACATCAACTTTCTTTCCCTAAATTTGAAACTCAAAGCATTCCTTTACCTTATAAATATTTCATAGTTTTTACTTTATTGAGCCCCAATATTTTATTCTCAAATTAATTTCCAGATTCTCAATACTTCAAAATATAGTTTCCCTTACTTTAAATAGATAACTATCGTCTTATTCTCTTATGCTAAAATATCTTAATCTACAAAATTAATTTTCATTATAAAAATATTCCTTTAAATCTACCATAATATTTAAATAGCTACAAAATATAGTTACCTTAATTAAATTCACTACATAAAATCATATAAGTAATTTCTTAAAATAATTAAATAGAGGACATNCTTTCCCTAAATTTGAAACTCAAAGCATTCCTTTACCTTATAAATATTTCATAGTTTTTACTTTATTGAGCCTCAATATTTTATTCTCAAATTAATTTCCAGATTCTCAATGCTTCAAAATATAGTTTCCCTTACTTTAAATAGATAACTATCATCTTATTCTCTTATGCTAAAATATCTTAAGTTACAAAATTAATTTTCATTATAAAAATATTTCTTTAAATCTACCATAATATTTAAATAGCTACAAAATATAGTTACCTTAATTAAATTCACTACATAAAATCATATAAGTAATTTCTTAAAATAATTAAATGGAGGACATCAATAGTTAATCTTTTTCTTCCCTCCCCCAAACTTAAATTTTTCAATATAAAATGATACAGGTGGAAAGAAAAACTCTAAATATAAATCATACCTCAGTATTTTAGGCATTTTCATCATTCTAAAATTTTTGCAATCCTCAAAATTTCTACTTCACCTGGACTGTAATATTAGGAGCTTTCTACACATATAAAACATTAGAGAAATTTCTGGGTAATGAAATTTTGAAATAAGTATAAAACTAAAACACTAAACAAGCATAATATTTCCTAGCACAACCACAATACTAAACAAAATAATTAAAATCAAAATGCGAAATAAAAATCACATT
>JXCR01138660.1:0-21560 GCA_002079205.1 Phalaenopsis hybrid cultivar | reverse complement strand
CTTTCATGATGATCTATTAGGTTTTTTCATGCTAGTTTCTTCTCTTAAACATTATTGGTATTAGTTGAATATGGGTTATGAACTAGTAATCCTAATAGCTAATTTGCATGAAGCAAGGTAATAAATTTATTAGTCACTATTTAATATGAGAAATTTATTATTCACTATGGACTTCTGTGAGAAACTTAAAGGAGGACTAGAAAGAAAAAAATACTAACATGCTCAAAAAATATATTTATTCTAAATAACATTATAATATAGGCAAAATTGCATAAACATGGCTCTACATGTGATCTCTTATTTGTGAGGATTGGTATTTGAATGTTAAAAAAATTTCTATATATATAATTAGTTATATGAAAAAAAGTAAGTAAAAAAAAAAATCATATAGCCTAAGTGATGACCTAAACTCATTCCAATATCCTCTTTTTAGCTTCAAATAGTTGTAGTTTCATATAGTTGAAGTCACCAGTTAGTTTTTTAGGCTTGTGTGGTTCTTTGAGTTGAGTTGGTTCAAATAATCCAACATTAGCATTAGGTGAGTTATTAGTGCACTTGGTGGATAAAATTAACTTTAGTCCATTTATTGGGTTCACCTAAATCTTATTGGATTAGACTTCTATGAATTCATTTGGAGAGTTAGTCTAAAATTTAATCAATAAATTCATCCAGGGCAAGATTTGTGAGCCTTTTTGATCCAATTTGAGAAGTCCTATATAATTTCCTTGGATGAGTTTGGAATATAGGTGTCTATTTAGTTTTACCTCTTAAGTTTTTGAAAGGTAGCTATAATGAAAAAATAAATAATGATAGAAAAAATAATTCTTACCACAAAAATAAATTAATTACTTAGTATTAAATAAACTCTCTACATACAAAAATTTACTTTTTTTCTTCAATAAAAAGTGGGTTGTTGTAATATTTAAAGTGTAATATTCATGGAAAAAATTAGTTAACATAAAAATTTGTATTTTTTTTAACCATTTTGTCATATTTATTTATGTCGGGGTACTTAAGTATTTTATAAATGACTTATTTCTCTTAGTTGTAAAAGGATTAAAAAACTTGAAATATTCTTCATGTCATTAATTTAGCTTTGCAATTTTTTTAGAAAAAAGATATTATTTCAGGTAAGATTAAAGTTTTAGTGGATAAATGATGACAAAATTTATCCAGAGAAATAAAGAAAAATATTTAAGAGAAGGACTACTATATGCTTGGAGTTCATCAAGGTGATTAAAAAACTCTTGCTCTAATAGCAAAACTAGATGTGATTTTTCTTGTTAAATCACCTCATGTGTTATTGAAATTAAGATAATCGAAGAAGGCTATATAATGTGTGTGATTATGAAACTTATATATGATTTTTTTTGCATTACTTAGAAAATCTTTTTCTATTGAAGATGACTACAATGATTGCAGTATATTAATATGTGAAATTATTAAAGTTATTAGATTATCTAGGGAGAGAATAGTAGTAGATGATAAGTTATTTTTATTTTTGCTTGTATAATGCACTTTGATAAAATACTTTTTATACTTTAATGATTATATTACAATATTTTGAATGCAAGCTTCTAAGGGATGACTAGGGTCATGCTAGAAGTAAACCTACAATAGCTATGACAATTCCTACATTGTGCTCTTAGGTTCAAGAATTGATACAAAATTTTGATAAAAATTTTACCATTGAAGATAAAGAGGATTATTCACAGAGGTTCTTGAGTAACATTTTTATATTACATTTTTGAAAAAGGATTCTCAGGTTGAGGAACTTTTTAAACTAGGCATAAAGACTTTGACATATAAATTTAAGCATTTATTAGCTTTGATATTTTTGGGGATGTGGTCAATCTTGATTTAATATGAAAGGTGGAGATGATAACCATTATAAGATAAATAACGAAACCCTTTGTTGTTAATTAGGATATAACTGGTAAGTTTCAAAGCTAATTCACCTTCTTAGAGGTGAGGATGGAGATGGTATAGGAGAAATTCTTGAGAGGTTAAGCATCCTAGATAGTCATCCAAATATATGATCAAGTTTGTTAGCCGCGTCAATAGAGAGTTTTAAGAGGGAATGATAAAATTCATCATTAGTTAGAGAGCTTTGGAGACACTCAGATCAAATAATTTATGGGCTATTGATAGGTTCATTGTGGAGCACAAATGATGATGAAATGACTCTCGACTTATAGCATTACTAATGTATGTTTCTATTAATTTTTTTTCTATAATGCATTTTAGTGAGGGGCTAAGTCAACCATAAACTTAAGGCTTCATACTATTACTTTGAATTTGAAATGTTTTCATAATTATTGAATTTTACCCAAAAATGATGTGATACTAATTTTATTTTCTGACTATACTTGCTTTTTTTTAATAATATATCTATCCCTTCACTGTATATTTTTTGTGTTAACTTAAGGGAACATAAAGTTTCTACTCATTGTTTTTTATTCTTTCTTCCTATACTAAGATGAATATTTCATGATGGCATGTTAGGTTTTTACATGTTATTTATCTTGGCTCATGTTCATCTTTGATATTAGTTAAAATATGGGTTATGAAATTGTGAGCCTAAACACTAATTCTTATGTTGTAAGTTAATAAATTTCATAGTAAATATTTTGGTGAGAATTTTCTAGGTTTTGAAGTTACCATATATTGCGCATAATGTGAAATGTGGAAGGCTAAATTTATGGGTATATATGAAACAAGCTAACTCAGGTTTAATTCAATAAGTGGCTCATGAATTAAGCTTGATGAACTAGAAAGTTAAGCTCAATCTAGCATTGACTCGACTCATTAGCTCATTAACCGACTCACTTAAAATTTATTAATATAAAATTTACTCAAATTACTTTAAAATTCAATATTGTTTTCAAATTTATAAAATTTTACAAAAAATGATGTTTTATATTTTATGTAAAGTGATTTCTTCTTATTTATCTCATGATTTCTCTTTAATATATCATTTTATTGTAGAACTAGTTTGAATTAATTTTGTTTTTACTCTTTCATGGAAAAGAGTTGACTAGTGGTTCAGATATAAATCAAAGAATTGAGTTTGAATTTGAACTCAAAATTGATTAATTAATCAAGCTCAAGCTCAAGTCGAGGGTGGCTTGAGCTCGACTCAACTCATTTGTACCCCTAGCTTATATTTGTTTCATTCTATCATGTGAAGAGTAATTATTATTATTGTATAAAGAACAATATAATCTTAAAAGGAACCTTTTTAATTGTCCCTCAAGTGTAGAATTTTTCTTCCTATAAATAAACTTAAATTTTTATCACGGTCACTTATCACGTTTCTCTCTTATATTCCTAGAGCTTTCCTCTCTAGATTTCCACTTTTCATTCTTTTCTAATTAATTATTTTATCTTTGGTGATGGAAAGTTTACAGAAGAAGTGTTTAAGAATTATTTAGGATTGTGAATATTCCAAGCAATTGAAGCTGTCAATTATTTGGGAAAACTCTAATCAAATGATCGACATATTTAATAATTTATATTTTTGTTCAAACAATGAAGGAGGAAGAGTGCCCTAACTTGTCTAACAAAGAGACCTATTTTTATCTAATATATTTTTTAGGAATTTAAAAAACCTTTAGTAATTAATAAGTTAAAATGTTATGGTTTTGATTTTTCTTTAAATAATCTAATTAAATTATAGGGATGTATTCTTTTATTTAGAATATCCACATCTAAATGCAATAGTGAGGAGTTTGAATTAATTAATTTTAATGAGGTTTTTAAATAATCTAAGGAAATTGCCTGGAATTAGTCTGAATTTTAATAATGGATATCAAATTGTTTCTAAATAAGATTAATTGCCTTGGATTGCATCTCCTGCCATACCACCATGCTCAAAATCAACCACACCGAAACTCCATTTTAAACCTTCTAAAAGACTTCCCAAAGCTTAAAATTACTTCCCCAATCAAAATCCATGCTTGCCATGGCCCCTAACCTAGTGTCATACCAAACCCAATCCACCCTTTGATCAAGTTCATACCTATGCTCCCCACAACTCAAATTAAAGCAATAAGGACATGTGTGGCATAAAGACAAAGCTTCTCAACTCATCCAACGGATGCCTCACTGATACACCTAAAATATATAGTCTTTATGTACACATTTTTATACCTATTTTTGAGATAATAAGCTTTAATGGAAAGTATTTGTGTGTTTTTATTTTAGGTACAATCAAATGGATGAAAAATGGTGAAAGGAGTAAAAAAGAATCAAATTTGGAGCAAAAATGAAGAAGTGCCAAAGAACTGTGGCGCCTAAGCACCCAGAGCTGGCACTTACACGCTAGCAAAACCGAGAAGGTTGCGCCTAAGCGCCAAGTACCTTGCGCTTAAGCGTTAGAAGTAGTTACTTGATGATTCAATGAATTTGGATGAACTTTTAAAGAGGTTTTTGATGCAACCATTGGTGAAAATATGAAAAATAGTTAATGCACATGAAAATACATTCAATTGGCTTTCTAAAGGAGGCAACTCTTGGAAGATTCATTGAATGTGGACACATTTTAAAGAGACACCAATACACTTTTTGGAATATTATAAAAGAAGAACTTGGATTGGATTGAAGAGACTCTTACACACACCCATAGCCACAACATCGACACCTCTCTCATAGATTAAATAGGATATTTTATTGGAGAGAAGAGAGGAGTTGTAGTGTGTGAGTAGAGTGTATTGTAAGAGGAAGAGAAGAGATTCAAAGGAACTTTAAGAGATTGGTGGAGAGGATTTGAGATAAGTTTTTATCTTTGTGAATGCATTTGGTTTTAATTTAGATTTCTTGTTTGTTTGCATGATTTATACTTTCAAACTTAAGTGTGGTTGTGTTTTCTCCAAGAATCCTGAGTAGTTTTCTTTATCTTTCCTTTAAATGATAAGTGATTATTTGTTGGTTGGAATTTATTTGAAGTATTAATCGTTAATGTTAGAATAAANTGTGGTTGTGTTTTCTCCATGAATTCTAAGTAATTTTCTTTATCTTTTTCCTTAAAATGATAAGTGATTAAGTATTAGATGGAAGTTGTGTGAATTATTAATCTTTAATGTTGAAATAAGCTGTGATGATTTTAAACATTGTACTTCATTTACTTCTTCATTGGGCCAATTAAGAAGTTAATATTTTTTGTGATAATATGTAAGATCCATGATGGTATTGTGTTAGTCAACTAATGGTAAGAATCACATGAGATTTTATGGATGAGAATATAATTCATATGATTGAGTGTAAATAAATAAGAAAATAAACTTTGAAGGGTGTAGAATTAGAGGACTTTAGAGTGACATGTTAAAGCTTCCAATTTAGTTTATAGTTTTAGGTTTTCATACGAGATGTTAGTCCCCAGGTGGAGGGAGAAGAGGGAACTTTAGAGTGAGAGCTAGTATCTTCCCTACCTAACCCGTCTTCAAGTCTATTCAAACTTTAAATTAGCCAATGTTCTTTATAGCATCTCTAGTAAGGGTAAAGAATACTATTGCCCCTATTTGGCACAACACAATTTGAATACTTCCACAACAGAATTCTTATACTTGTTACTGATTTATGATAAGAAAAAATATATTTTATTTATATTGCCTTCATTTTACAAATATCTAGTTAAGTTTAGTTAATTGTTTACTTTACTTTCAAATATCAAAAATTACAAAAAAATCAAACTTTCATTCCTATTATAGCATCTATAGTTTGAGTAATAATATTTTGCAAAGTAGAATTTGTTATCTAAGTTCTTCTGATTTTAGTTGCATGTTATATTTTTTCCCTCTGAATTTGATATTCGGGGCTTAATCAAAAAGTCCTATATTACTTGATAACGATACATATATGTTTCTGTTCATTTTTCTCTTTTTGTTTGAGAGGAGTTATCAGCTTGTCTATCATCGTATACTTCCCTTATTTAAATAAATCTCTCTCTCGAATCATATTTATGATTTAAAGAGGAGAGGAACCGAATAAGAAGGGACATACGACAAAATGAAAAATAAGAGAAAAAGCTAAACATGGAGAGTCTACGTGCGATAAACCTCGCAAAGATAGGTCAAGAATGTCTGTCCAAACAAGATCAGGCGGAGGCACCTTGGACTGATATCCACAAAAGAAGTATCTACGTAAACTACTCATAACCAGAGAGTCAGGTGTATGTACCTGTTCTTGTATCAAGAGTACTCCCAGAGAAACGTGTTTCTACTGGTTAATTACATCTTGCGGGATACCAAAGACTACTCCCAATGAAAGGAGTTTTGCTTTATATTATCATAGACTTGGGGTATAGGCAATCAAAGGAAGGTTATTTCATGTGGGAACAGTCTCGATGCTTCAAATCTCACACTAAGTCATCCAGCAGAGAGTGAGTCTCTCGCATCCCTAATGGGTAGCAGCTCATCGGCATACGGAGCCCATGAAATAACCTAAATCATCTTGATGGGGATATCCTAACATGTAAAACCATGCTTAGGCCATAAGGGTAGATGAAAAATCATCATATCCCAATTGGACGACAGCTCATCGACATCAGACCGTCAAAATAATATCAAAGAAGTCAAAGGAGCGACAACGCTCAAAGGGTCTCAATAAAGAGAAGGTAGAGTGATCTTAAAATGATAGAGGTAACTGGGTTGGAGTACCATGGACCCGTCATACACAGCTATTAGGAGTTGACCCAACACGTCTTGAGGTTCCTGATTAGTAATTCGTGAATTGTGTCGCCCACAGGAACCTAGGTAGCCCTAAGGTCAAAGGAAGGAAACTCTATCCTATAACTAAAAGCTGGAGCTCTAAGAGATGAAACTTATACCTACCAAAGTTGCAAGGATGCCACAGAAAAGAAGAGAAAGGGAGGTTCAACTACAAAGTTGGAAACGTTCCATACAAATAGACTTACACCTCGTCTGGGTCGAGGAGCCTTCTAACACCCTAGGCACATTAAAAAACCATAAATATAAAGGTATGTTGGGCCAGTCAAGTTAGAGAAGCACGGGGACTCCTCCTTGAGACATGCAAATTTGAATGCAGTTACTTAGAGCGATCCTTAATTATTATGGAGGCCATATTAATATATGCAAGAAAGTAAAAGTGAAATTTTTATATCCTAAATATTTTAATCCTAAATTTTAATTATCTTGAATATTTTATTAAGGATTTTTAAGTAGTAAAGTTAGGATTTTAAGTCTTAAAGAGCCTATATTGCATCGTAAAATCCAATATCATAGAAAGAAACAAAGAAAATAATTCAGGAAAGTGCAGTCATGCAACATGAAGCAAAAAAGAAAAACAAGCTAAATAAAATAATAAAAGGTCGACACCACTAGGTTGGCAACATATCCCAGAAAAGAAAAAGAGCAGCCGAACTCCGCATGTACATGCATGGTCCTAATTCTATACATCAATGTAAACATGGAGAATTAAGATATGGGGCATGAGCATCTACTCTTAGTCCCCTCCACATGGTTCCCGCACTAACGTCCCAGAACCCGTGCCTGTATCTTATTTTTGCTACAGGAGTCTCTTAGACTCTAAAAAGTACATAGGAAAAGAAAAGACTCAATCTTACATGAAAACAAGTGTTAGCAGGAAAGCTCACATGCATATGACGTATATTTAGCCGTACCTTAAAAGTGGGGGAGCTAAATAACACCTACAAGCAAAAGGGTTAGAAATCATCACATGCTCCCCTATAGCATACATGTATGAGTGCATAAATAGACATGGCTTCCTATAGAAAAACACCCTAACACACTACCACACATATACAACATGCAGCCACACCAAAAGTACAATGCAAAAGAAAGATCCTTGGCTAGGGCAACCAATCCACTAAAGAAAAATAGCCAGGCATAAAAAAGACTACCTAAGACGCCATCTAATAAAAAATGTATGAACTTAATATCTAAGTGCGTGGTAATTCTAGGTATAGTATGACTTTGACAGTGTCGTCATACCAGCCCCATCCTAAAGATCCGAAGAATCTAAAGGGTGTCACGAAGAGCGGTGACACAAGCCAGATCTATTAGGTCTTTAGCACAGTCATACTCGTTTCAATCCTGATGACTTAACTCGCATTACTCACCAGGATCATCCTAGCAAGCAATGCTCGTTAAGGTATCACAACTAACACGAGGTCACTCTCCTAACGAGTAGGACAAGCCATCGAGGAATGGGCAAAATAAACAGTCACGCAGAAAGCCCAAATTGTGACTACTTGATCAAACTACGGGGCAATCACAATGGGCGCCCAAAAGGGCGAACACACACCATACAAATGAATGCAAGGATGCTACATGCAATATGACACACACAAATGGGATAAACCGGTAAAACATGTTGCATATAAAGAGAAATTACACCTACCAAGGGACTCGGGGTGCCATGCAACTAGCAGGCACTGACTTTTGGTGAGTTGCATTGAATAAAAGGATACCTATAAAGAGGAATTATACCTTACCCAAGAGGCACTCACCGAGCATACATGCAAACATGCATGATATGCAACAGAAATATGATAAGTGTACCAAAGTGGTGAGGATGAGTATGACATGATGGTAGTGACTCAAAAGGAGTGAGCATGTCGTAGTGGCAGTGACCCAAAAGATGAGTATGCCGAGGAGATAGTGACCCGGAGATGGACATGCCGTGAAGGCAGTGGCCCAAACAAATGGGTATGCCAAGGAGGAACTTACTCGAAGGTGGGAGTGGTGATCCTCACAGAGGAGAATCACATCAGTGTAGATGCAAAATGAAAACACATATGGAGTACAATATGCAAACAAGCAGACATGTAATATGATCATGCACATGATGCAGTAATATGCAATATGATGCAAGTGATCAGTCAACCGGGTCGGGGTGGTCGGTCGAAATAAACTTATTTGTTGACAGGGTTGGGGTGGCAAATCAAATTGAGGTGCTTAAATGATCATGCACATGAGATGAAATATGATCCACACAACACAAGAAATGCTATGAAATGGTCCATGGACATGCAATGAAACCAAACCGCTCGATGCCACCTCGAGCTCGTCCTAACGACCTTGCATAAGTACCTAGGGCTGACGCACTTGGATTCGCGGCATCGCAGCCTCTGGCATTGGTGTGTCAATGTGGAAGGTTTCTCCCTCTGATTTCTCATAGGGGAAAGTCTCCACCTACAAAGATGTTTCAACTCTATGAACACTGATGATCTCATAGGATAGACTAGCTACAAAGCTTTTCCCATCCTCTAAGACCAGACTCAATTAATCCCTCTAAATGAGATTAGGAGTGTCAAAACCGTGGGAAATTAGGATTCTAACCCGGCATGTTTAGGGTCTGAGGCTCACAACAGGGAAGACGCTTAGCTCTACGGAGGGTGTTTGGCCATGCATGAGATTCTAAACTTACAACTTTCTCTAGGAAATCGACGATCAATCACATAGGAACATCGTCGTGCCGGCTCACACCAGTGCATATACCATGTGTGGGTGATCAAAACTGCATGTATGTACACCACTAAAACCTAGGGTCAGCTAGAATTTAGGAAATCTCTCTACCATGATGGTTGTGGACTTGTTCTCTTTATGCTGAAGGAGAGCCCATGCATTAAGCCGTCAGTGTCTGGTCTACGCGCCAATGTATCTTGTAGAACGTGTATAGAACAATAAAAAAAGCCAATAAGGGCAAGGAGGGAGAGAGAGGTATGAAAAGTACCCAAAAAATAAACAATTTCCGCATATAAAAATATGACCAAAATGTACCTTTAAGAGGAGTGGTTAAACGTCGGATTTTGCTTCACAATGTTGTCGCCGCCCCACAAATGTTCACCGCTATGACGAGGGAGAGGGAAGTGCACTGCCCTTTATTTTATACATAAAGGAGGTGATGACAGGAAACTTGCTATTAGAGGTTTTGCAGTAAAGGAGGCTTTGCCGACAGAAAGGGAGCCAAGAAGTTTCGGCTAGGGAAGGAGGCCGGCAAAAGAGTTTAGACCAGTGGGAATATGGTGTCGGAGTTGGAGGAAGCGGCCAACTAAGTTCTGATGATGGCAAGGAGAAAAAGAGGGCTGTGAGAGCTTTGACTATTCCACGCAATAGGGCGAGGAGACAACCAATGATTAGAAAAGCGGCGGTCCTCCAAGAGGAAGAAAAAAGAAAGAGCTGGGGGTTGGACCAAGGGCACCAGCGGCTGGAGGGGAAGCAGACGGCCATGAGTGGTGCCGACATGGAGGGAACTCTGGCAGCGAGGATGTGGCGGCAAAGAGGAGCTCCGGCTGGCAAGCAAGGCATGAAGATCAGTGGTTTGATGCGATAGCTAGGGTTCACGATTGGAGGAGGTGACGACGAAAGGGTTTTGCGATCTCGGAGAGTTGGGCATAGTGTAGGTATATATAAGGGTAATAATAATAATAATAATAATATAATAATAATAATAATAATAATAATAATTTTTAATTCAATAATCATGAACCCGTACATTTTTTGCCCGGATGCTCTATCATTTTGGAATGAAGGTCTCCCTTAGGTAAAATCGATGATCCAGATGCACTAGTGTGGTCTGTTTCATCATTTGGGGTCGTTCGAACCACTCTTTCAGTGATTGGGCCTAAAACAATAATTCACTCATTTTTACCCTGCTCACAAATTCATGGCAAAATGGACATCCTTTCAAGGTGAAACTGACGTTTTAGACATGCTCTTGCTGTTTGTTTCATTGTTGAGGTCATCTGGATGACTTCATTGACGATCAGGCCAATTCAAGCTAATTTAACGCACGATGTGACGAATAGCATTCGTTGACCTGATCAGAGTCATTCAATCAAAATAATGTCGACCGAACTTTACCTACGTGAAAGCCAAAGTCTAGCGAAATGACCCCATCTACGTGCCCCCCAACACGTGCCAAAAAGGTCTCAGGTGGGTGTCTAGACTATCGAATGTTATGGACAGGCTGTAAACTATCATAAGTCATGCAAGTGGATACCCTACACTCATGCATCCAAAAATGGATGCCAACAAAGAACCCTCAAGTAGAGTGTTGTGCCACTGAGACATAGTGCACTTGTTGGCAATATCCTCAAAAGAAAGTCTTTTCTAGTAGTCGAGGTGACATCCCAAGAGAAGACAAAAAGAACCTCAACCAGGACAGATAAATTGGAAATGGTATGGTCGAGGGTGTGGTTAGCCAGTTGAAATCGTCCAACTATAAGAATAGGTTTTAAGATCATAAGACACGAGTTAGAAAGGAGTTCAGAGGTCATAAAGGCATGACCCAATATAGCGGTTCAGGGGTCATAAAGGCATAACCATGAAAATAGGTTCAGAGGCCATAAAGGCATAACCTAAGAGGGTGGTTCAGAGATCATAGAGGCATAACCACAAAAATAGGTTCAGAAGCCAGAAAAGAATGATCCAAAGTAGTGATTCAGGGGTGGTAAAAGCATAATGACATAAATGTGTTCAGAGGCCATAGAGGCATAACCTAGAAAATAGGTTTAGAGACCGTAAAGACATAACCTAAGAGGGTGGTTTAGAGGCTATAGAGGCATAACCATGTAAATAGGTTCAGAGGCTGGAAATACATGACCCAAAGTAGTGGTTAAGGGGCCATAAAGGCATAACCACAGAAATAATTTTAGAGGCGATAGAGGCATAACCTAGAAAATAGGTTCAGAGGTCGTAAAGACATAACATGAGAGGGTGGTTCAGAAGCCATAGAGGCATAACAACGAAAATAGGTTTAGAGACTGAAAAGGCATGATCCAAAGGAGTGGCTCATGGATCATAAAAGCATAACCACGAAAATAGGTTCAGAGGTTGTAAAGGCACTAGGAATGAGTTTAAAGGCTGCAAAGGCATGTGTTAATGGATCCTAGCCAGGCCAGATAAACTGGACATGGTATGACTAAGGGAAAGTTTGCTTGAACTTATTCAAAACGGCACATCGATTTGTCTGGCCTCATTCAAAACAATAGAATCGATGGAAACCCCATACCTGACCTCATTTGAAATGATAGGGGAGAAGGCTTAATCATCTCATGCGACCGAGTCTCCTATTATGTTCCCCTGAAAGAGACCTCGATTGTGATTCTAACTGATCTCCTTAAGTCAAAATACCTAACACTTTAATCAGGTGGCTATAAAGCACAACATATCCTGATCAGAGGTGGCAATCTACCATTGACTATATAGTATGGCTAACTAAGAAGGATGGTTTAGAAGCTGTGAAGGCATGACCAAACACAGTGGTTCAGGGCCCGTAGAGGCATGACCACAAAAATAGGTTCAGAGGCCATAAAGGCATAACCTAGGAATGAGTTTAGAGGCCATAAAGGCATGATCCAGGGCACTCTGAATACAGGCTACTCTCATAAATGAACCGACACAAAAAGTCATATGGTTCTAGAAGCATCAAAGTATAAGGCTATATACAAAGCAAAAGGTGTCAAAAGATAAGATATCATCATAATAGAGCTGACTGGGAGGTCATATGGCTTAAGGAACATGTCTAGAAAGATAAAAGTATTTGAAGATAAAATGTTATTATAATAGAGCCGACTCTAAGGTCATATGGCTCGAGAAACGTAGCTATAAAGCCAAAGAGTTTCTGAAGACAAGAAGTACTTATACTGAGTCGACTACAACAAAGTTAAGCTCGAGTGACATCGAATATATGACTATGTAAAGCTGAAGCGCTCTCATAAAGGAACCGGTCAAAGCAAACATATGATTTGAGAGGCTGCAGAGACGAATGGCTACAATAACCTGACGTGCCTCAAAATGAGGTCTTATCATCAAGGGTCAACCAAGTGAAGACAATAGTTCCATTGATTAGAACATCATACGATCAGGTAGGTATTTATCCTGATGGAAATAGTCTAGAAGGTATGTATCCTGACCATGTATCAATTAAGACAGGAGGAATGTATCCAGCTCAAATATATCAAATGATGCATGAGGTATGTATCCTGGCCGAGCATATAAAATAATGCAAGGGGTATGTATCCTGACAAAATATCAAATGAGCAACCATGGGCATAACAACCTGAGGTATCATGCCCAAAGTATAATCGAACATCTAAGTAATCTGACTAAACATGGATTGGTGGTAAAACTGATACAACATGTCATTCAACTTGGCAGACAAAGCTAACCAAAGTAGTTAATAAGAAGATAGGGTTATATGATCAAGATGATCTAACTATGAGAGTGTTTCCACAAGCACTAATGAGACGACTCTCGCTAGGGATTCTCCCATTTAGCAAGCTAATGTTCATTAGGGAGGCATGGAGTGTCTCGATGTAGACATGGGTCAGCTAGCTGACTGACACAACATGTCATTCAAAGGGGTGGATAAAACAAGCCAAACCAGCTGAAACCATCAAATGGGGTTAGATATCAGAAATGTCTTACCACAAAAGTGCTTCTACGTCAGTACTAGTGAAGCAACTTTCACTGAGGATCCATTGATCAACCGTCAGACTGATACAACATGGTACTCGACATGGAAGCCAAACCAACCAGATCAATCGAGAATATCAATGGGTTACATCACTGATTCCGTACTCAATGCTTATGCACAGTATAACAATAGTTCTGATGGTATTTTTCACTTATAGTTCCTTATTTTGCAAGAAAACCAAAAACCTGATTCTGAAGAAAAATAAGAATTTAATTTTTTAATATATATATATTTATATTGGAATGCTATGCAAGTATACGTATCATTATCAAGTAATATAGATTTTGATTAAGACCTGAATATCAAACCCACAGGGAAGATTATGCAATATGCACTTTTTAGAAGTTTTCTATTTTAAAAAGATAATTACTTAAACTAAAAATGATTTTTACAGGAATTTAAAATTTAAATATTTTTAATATTTTTGATATTTTAACAAAACAGTAATAACTTAAAAAGATAACTAAAGTTTTTTGTAGAAGAAAAATACTTAATATGAAAATATATTTATTCTTATCATGAATCAGTAATAAGTATAGGAATTCTGTTGTGGAAGTATGCAAATTGTGTTGTGCCAAATAGAAGCAATAATATTTATTACGCTTACGAGAGATGCTATAAAGAACGTTGGCTAATTTAATGTTTGATTAATTCTGAAGACCGGCTAGGCAAGGACAATACTAGCTCTCCCTCTAGAGTTCCCTCGATTCCCTCCACCTTGGGGCTAACATTCTTGTATCAAAACCTAAAATAATAAACCAAGTTGGGCGCTTTAACCTGTCACTTTAAAGTTCTCTAACTCTACACCCATCAATGAATATTTCCCTATTTATTTGCACTCAATCATATGAATCACATTCTCATTCATACAACCTCATGTGATTCTTTCCAATTGTTGACTGAGACAATACTAGCCAGATTCTTACATGTTCTCACAAAAATTCATTCTCATTCATACAACCTCATGTGATTCTTTTCAATTGTTGACTGAGACAATACCAGCCCAGTTCTTACATGTTCTCACAAAAAAATTTAACATCTGGATTGGCCAAATCAAGAATTAAATGAAGTGCATGGATTTAAATTATCACAACTTCATCCAAAGGATTGGACAAATCAAGAAGTAAATGAAGTGCATGGATTTAAATCATCACAACTTCTTCCAACTCAATACTCTCCACAACTTCCATCAAATAATTACTTATCATTTTAAGAAGAAAGATAAAGAAAACTACTCATAATCCATGGAGAAAATTTAATTACTTATCATTTTAAGAAGAAAGATAAAGAAAACTACTTAGAATCCATGGAGAAAACGAATTACTTATCATTTTAAGAAGAAAGATAAAGAAAACTACTCAGAATCCATGGAGAAAAAAAACCACACTTTAGTTTAAAAGTCATCACAACTTCCAACATTAAAGATCAATACTCTCCACAACTTCCATCCAAAACTTAATTACTTCGATGATAAATAAAGCTATCAAAATCCATGGAGAAAATAAAACCACACTTTAGTTTAAAAGAAGAAATCATTGTCAAACCAACAAAAAGTCTCATGAAAACTACTCAAAATCCATGGAGAAAACAAAACCACACTTTAGTTTAAAAGAAGAAATCATAGTCACTCAGAATCCATGGAGAAAACAAAACCACACTTTAGTTTAAAAGTAGAAATCATTGTCAAATCAAAATCCATGGAGAAAACAAAACCACACTTTAGTTTAAAAGTAGAAATCATTGTCAAACCAATAAGAAGTCTCACAAAAAGTGCATAAATTTAAATCATCACAACTTCTTCTAACATTAAAGATCAATACTCTCCACAACCTCCATTGTTCATGGATTTAAATCATCAAAACTTCTTCCAACATTAAAGATCAATACTCTCCACAACTTCCATCCATATTTAAATTTTCACAACTTTTTCCAACATTAAAGATCAATACTCTCCACAACTTCCATCAAATAATTACTTATCATTTTAAGAAGAAAGATAAAGAAAACTACTCATAATCCATGGAGAAAATTTAATTACTTATCATTTTAAGAAGAAAGATAAAGAAAACTACTTAGAATCCATGGAGAAAACGAATTACTTATCATTTTAAGAAGAAAGATAAAGAAAACTACTCAGAATCCATGGAGAAAAAAAACCACACTTTAGTTTAAAAGTCATCACAACTTCCAACATTAAAGATCAATACTCTCCACAACTTCCATCCAAAACTTAATTACTTCGATGATAAATAAAGCTATCAAAATCCATGGAGAAAATAAAACCACACTTTAGTTTAAAAGAAGAAATCATTGTCAAACCAACAAAAAGTCTCATAAAGAAAACTACTCAGAATCCATAGAGAAAACAAAACCACACTTTAGTTTAAAAGAAGAAATCATTGTCAAACAAACAACAAAGTCTCGTTTAAAAGCAAAAGTTGTCTAAAACAAAAAGATAAAAACTTATCTTAAGTCCTCCACCAAACTCTTGAAGTTCCTTTGAATCTCTTCTCTTTTACAATCACTCAAAACAAAATAACAAAAATGATAAAGTAAAAAAAAGTTTTCCTGAAAATCTCTCCGAACTAACTCCCCAGAAAAGAACTTTCAAAACTTGTCAATATTTTTAGAACACTTTTCTAAGTCCTCTCTTCTTTCTTTTATAGTTTTCCAAGAGGTTCCTTGGGATCTCTTCAGAATATGTCTTGATTCGATGTATTTACCCAAGAGATGCATCCTTTCATGATAATTTTCATCCACGGTGGTTTCAACCACCTATTAAGCCAATGGGTGCCTCAAAAACCTCTTTAAAATTTTTGAAAACAGATTTTACTCATCTAGTAACTGTCACTGGCGCCTAAGTGCGGGGTCTCGGCGCTTAGGCGTGGTCTTCTCCGTTTAACCGGCGCTTAGGTGCCAAAAATCTTTTGCACAATTTTTAACTTTTTTGCTCCAAATTTTATCATTTTTCACTCCTTTAAGCATTTTTCCATTATTACTTAGATCTGCAAGAAAAACTTAAAAATACCTTCCATTAAAGCGTAATATCTCAAAAATAAGTATAAAAATGTATCTAAAAACACTATATATTTTATGTGTATCAATCACCTAGCACGGTCTAACCCCCAAGGGTGATCCAAGTGAGCTAGCGAGGAATTCTCGTTAGGGATTTTTCCATCACTTAGCAAAGTGATTTTGCTAGGGAGACATCAAATATCCTGGTGTGGACATGGACCAGCTGAGCGACTGATAGAAGATGTCATTCAATGAGGCTTACCTAACGTATGAAACCAATTGAAAATATATCATCTAGGTGGACTCACAAGTATAAATGTAGGGTGCTTTAAGCAAGCACTAACAAAGTAATCTCGCTAAAAGGTCCCTCAAAACTAGCAAAGTAGTTATTGCTGGAGAGAGCTCAACTAATATTTCTTGTAAGAATTGGCTAATATAATTATTATCGGGGAAAATACAGGGGCAAACGTCGGCCATCAAAAGTGGCTCTGACTAAGGACATGGATCGGGCAGATAATAAACAAAGTCTAGAACTGATACGACATGTAGCCTTGACAAGGCAATGAAAATTGACTGGCTCAGGAATATCAATGAGGGTGGATGAATAGAACATATCAACCCTATATGTGATACTGCTACCGGAGATTTGGTAGAATTAATTCCTCTGGGGAATTACCACAGTATCCAAGAATCCAAGAATGGTTGGTCAAAACAAAACATTCCAACCACAAGGGTATGTAGCTCTAAGGCTGACCCAAGAACATCCCTCAAAGGGGAAAACACTTCACTCATTTGAAGTGAGTGGGAAACTCTAATCAGACCCACATGAGGTGCTTAACTGAATAGAGGTAATAAGGAATGAAGCATAACTTTCCCGTACAAAAGAGGTATCAATCGAACTTGACCTCGGTCAGTTGAGACACCTAAGAAGGGTTAGAAAAAATATAGTACACAAACTAAATGACATTTAGTCATAAGGCACAAACCAAAATATATTCCACAAGAATGGAATAAACCACACTATCTCAAGTGAGCGGAACAAGCATATCTGTAGAAAGGTGCTCAGCTTGGACCCTATGTAAAATGGGTAACTGAACTAAAATGCTGGGAAAAGGCATGACTTACATGTATAAGGCAAATATCAATCAAAATTAACTTCCATCAATCGAGATATTACAAAAGATTAGCTAGGCATCATTTGCTAACCATGGAATTCTTAGTTGTAAAGCTAAGCTCCAATACTCTAAAAAGAGGGCATCTTCCACTCTCATTTATGATGAGGGGAAAAGAGACATATCTACCACACTCATTTATGATAGGTGGGACACGCTTATTCATACTTGCTCAAAAAGAGGAACTGCAGAGAAAATATAAGAGAAGTACTTAGCTTCTCTTACACTAATTACTGGTTGGCCAGGTATAAGTCGCGCGTAGGATTTCCACTTTGCCTGTGTGGCAATTCAAAAATTAGTTTTAAGAGATGTACATGAGCTCTCTTACATGTGATAAAACATAAAAAGGTGGGCATACGGTATGTCGTACAACATGCTCACTAAGAAGACTAGTTAACTTCCAAAGGAAGGACTAACGGGACCTGAGGGTTGAATCATGAAGCATAAGAGGTTGTGGGTAGAATCTTGGACCGAAGGCATGTCACCTCCTGAAGGAAACTTGCCAGGACCCGAGGGTTGATGCATGAAGCGTAAAAGGTTGTGGGTGAAATCCTATGCACAAAAATGGTGAGTCAACTTTTGAAGGAAGGACCACTGAACCCGAGGGTTAATGCACGAAGCGTAACACAAGTGGGTTAATACCCACGAAGGAGGGTGGCCACTTCTGAAGGAAGATCCATTAGGTCGAAGAGTAAAGCATAACGAGGGTGGGTAGAAAACCACACCAAAGATAAGTCAACTTTGAAAGGAAGGACTGTTGGACCATAAGGTCTCTGCATAAAGCATAGGATAAGCTGGGTGTGCGGTATGTCGTACGTCATGCCCACAAAGCTACTGAGAGACTTCCATGTCATTCATATTCTTTTATTGCCATATATATTTTTTATCTCTGGCATAAGACGTTATCAAAAATGATTTGGTGTGACATAGTGAATCAAACTGGTATTAGGAGGTCTCATGTAGCCATCTTAGATTCATGACTTATTATACCATGCAAAACATAATGTTTGCAAGTCCAAGTGGGATTTTCTTAAGTACTCTTCCCTAGACCCTTACCTTTAATTATTTTCACCTATAGCCTAAATAGGCCTCGTCATTCGTACCCAGGTGTCAAAAAATATTTTCATTTTTGAAACTTCTTTAGACCAATTACTAATTTATAAGTCATCTCAATGTCACTTAACAATTCTCTGAACCTTAATATTCTAAGGATCTTGTCAGGAGAATTTTGAAATAAAAAAGTTTTTTATATCAAAATTTTTTAATTTTCTACTCACCTCAAGCTTCTTCTCAAGAGTGTTAGCCAATTTTTATTTTTTTAAGCCTTTTACACATTTTTTTTATTTTTTTTCCTGAGAATCACTATATCTGGTAGAGCTTATTTTCTAATAGAGTAACTTTTTTGACTCAAAATTCTCCCAAATAAAGATTCTTAGAATTTCATGATCCATTATTTATTAAGCTTCAATCGGTCTAGGTGAATGGAAAAGTAAGAGATCTAAATAGTCTCTGAAACTACTTACATCTTAATGATACCCATCTAGTCATTTTGAGGTGCTCTCAGAACTTAGGTGGAAGCTCATTAAAGTAAGGCATTCATTCATCGTGACTTAGTTTGAATCACCCAAACTACGAGGATTTGCAAATGCTAAGAAGGTGCAAACATGGTATGGCTCAAGCCCAGCTTTAGGATCTATCCCAGATTCAACCTCAAGAATCATCAAAGGTGAACCCGAGACAAGATCAACTGAGGTTAGTTCCTTTCAAAACCATATCAATGGCCTCCACAAATTGGAGTTAAGATATCGAGAGATTCAGTGATATCTCGGTTAGAAAAGTAGGGTCTAACCAGTAACGTTGGATATCGTGGTATCCTGACGAGTCATGAACCGATTATAGAGACAAAAGTGTCTAATCAGTTCAACATGGCTATCAACAAAATGATAAAAATCAACCTAATCAAACGAAGCATATCCATGAAGTTGGATATAGATGATGGATGAATCTTTCATTGATGCTTTCTCACCAAGAACAAACTAAAAAGTCAATAAGGTTCTAGATAGGCGAGGCATCAAATCCTAGTCAGGTTTAAAGTACAGTGACTAAAACAAATGCTTAGACATATAGAATGGTCTTAGCGATGAAATGTTCTCATCAAGAGTTTATCTAGAAGGCAAACAGGCTCAAATCAAATGAGACACTCTCAAATAGCCTAGGAAGTGTGTATCCTAGCTAAAACATGGATCGATCAACACTAACAAGGTGGTCTATTTGATACAACATGTCGGGGTGTCCCCCAATTGGAGTATAAAACATCCATTCCAGCCTTGCTTAATAAATGAAAGAGGTAGGATAAAGCACTCTTCAAAGAAAAGGCAAGTAAATCCCTCACCATAAAATGCAGAAAGTCATTCTACATGTAGCATTGGGATATCAAGAGATGTGGTGTTAGGGATTTGCCTAACGTACTAGGTATTTGCCAAAGTAGAGCGATCAAATTCTATCCTCAATTAAGGTGAGAATCGATGGGGGTGCACCCCTCATCTCTTATTATCAACATAGGACAAATTCATCTAGCGTGATAAAGAGGATGCCACAAAAACTTTCCTTATAACTCATGAAAAGAATGGACACATCAAATGTAAGCAAAAGCCACTCCATCCGGATCAGAATGATACGTATGATGCAACATCTAATACATTATCACTAAGTAACAAACCAAGGGCCCCATGCAACACCTCAGCGGCTCTCGTAGCATGTATGACAAAAAATGAATATCCTGGCGTCATAATGGACCGACAAGCGAACCTTGATCTCCTAGTACGTGGGCTTATAGGATAAGAAGAATAAAGAAGCTTGCTCAGACATCTGAAGGATCCGGGTAAGGACTTCTTTCAAGGAAGAGGAGTGAATCCTCATAGAGGAAAAATTAGAATCCCAACAGGTATAAAGACCTGTTGCTGAGTCAGCTGCTATAGTTGTAGCGATTTGTTCATATTCCTCTTGACGCATTAACCCCATGTAGGGACAAACGAGACCTCAGAGAAACTTAGAATGGTGAAGGGCTAGGACATTCATCAAATCAGCGGAAACATATCCTCTCAAAGAGGAAGTTGCTCCTACAATCTTCTTGGTCAGAGAACTCATGAAAACAACAGTAACACAGGCAGCAAGGTGAGAATGACTTGCATGCCAAGGAGTAAGAACCTCCAAATAATCCCGACTGGAGCATGGTCAGCATAGCATGATAGAGGAGAGAAATGGTTCTTGGTTAATGAGATCTCAGTGTCTTCTCGTGTTGGAACCAAAAGGAGTCATGGATGGGACATGTTCTACACTGCCAATGGATGAAAAAGCTGATTCTCAGCCGATGGGATATAAGCATGATTCTGGTAACCAAAGGAAAATATGTTGAGATTTTCATACCTATTTTATACTGTTTTTAATGATATTTCACTTTAAAGAAATATATTTTTGATGTTTTATTGCAGGAATGATGAATTAGGGTCATTGGAGCAAAAATATACAAAAAGGAGCGAATTTGGAGCGAAAATGACCAAAATGTGAAAATTTGAACTAGGTCGCCGACGGCGCCCTCAACCCCGAAGCGGTGAGTTTTTCCCGAGACTACAGGACAAAATTCTTCAGAAGCCCACCGACGGCGCCCTCGATGCCGCCGACGGCGAGATCGACGGTTATGCCTACTCAAGCTTTGTATAACGCCAAATTTTGAAGGGATGTTTAGGCAACTCTTGGGAAAGCTCATCCACAACTTTAAAAGAACATTTTGGCCAAAAATTGGGAGAGTCTAGAGGAGGTGGTGAGAGTCTAGAGGCACTAGAGGTTAAATAGGTTCCATTAGTGTGTAACAATTGTGAGGATTTCTTGGAGAAATTGTAAGAGTGGAGGGAA
>JXCR01138657.1:126231-143262 GCA_002079205.1 Phalaenopsis hybrid cultivar | reverse complement strand
AATGTTCTTTATAGCATCTCTAGTAAGGGTAAAGAATAATATTGCTCATATTTGGCACAACATAATTTAAATACTTCCACAACAGAATTCCTGTATTTGTTATTGATTCATGATAAGGAAAAAAATATTTTATTTGTATTTCTTTCATCTTACAAAAATTTAGTTAAATTTAGTAAGTTTTTTACTTTATTTTCAATTATCAAAATTACAAAAAAAAGAATTTTCATTCATATCATAATATCTATAGTTTGAGTAACACTCTTTTTCAAAGTAGAAATTGTTATCTAATTTTTTCTTAAAAGTTTATAGTTCTCCATGTGGGTTTTGATATTTCAGAGCTTAAAAAAAAGTCCTATATTACTTGATAACAATACGTATACTTACGTAGTATCCTAATATTTAAATATAACAATTGCACTATTATTTACTTCGGAATCAAGTTTTTGGCACCGTTGTAAAAAAGAAATATAAAATAAAGATAATTAAAAATCTAACTGTACATACATCGTAATACTATCGCACCAGAAAGTTATGATGAAGTTTTTGGTGTCGTTGCTAAGGAGAAAAAATTGAATTTAGTAAAATTTGAAGTAATTTTTAGGAAAACAAATTTTTATTTTTAGAAAGCCTTATTTAAACTGTTAGATTATTGTAGTGTTGTTTTTATATAAGTTCTTGTTTGTGTAATTTTTATTTTATTTCGTAGTAATGTATGTATAGTTCATGTTCTATAGAACTAGTGCTCTATGATTATGAATAAGAAAAAAACTATTAGAAAAATCAAAAAAATAAAAAAATATAGAAAAAACAAAAATTTCAAAAAATGACAAACCAAAATAATCAAAATGCTTAAATTCATTAAGAATTTAGATCTTTAAGAGATTATGCAAACCATACAATAGATGAATTTCATTGTAGTATTCAAAAATCAGTTGTAGTGGCTAATTCATTTGAACTTAAACCTGCTATTATTCAAATGGTATTAAATAATTAGTTTGGGGGAGCACCAAGTGAAGATCCAAATTTATATCTTGCAAATTTTCTAGGATTATGTGCTACAGTTAAATATGATAATGTTTCAGTTGATGCTATTAGACTTAGACTTTTTCCATTCTCATTGAGANCCATTGTAAAAAAGAAATATAAAATAAAGATAATTAAAAATCTAACTGTACATACATCGTAATACTATCGCATCAGAAAGTTATGATGAAGTTTTTGGTGTCGTTGCTAAGGAGAAAAAACTGAATTTAGTAAAATTTGAAGTAGTTTTTAGGAAAACAAATTTTTATTTTTAGAAAGCCTTATTTAAACTTTTAGATTATTGTAGTGTTGTTTTTATATAAGTTCTTGTTTGTGTCATTTTTATTTTATTTCGTAGTAATGTATGTATAGTTCATGTTCTATAGAACTAGTGCTCTATGATTCTGAATAAGAAAAAACTATTAGAAAAATTGAAAAAATAAAAAAATATAGAAAAAACAAAAATTTCAAAAAATGACAAACCAAAATAATCAAAATGCTTAAATTCATTAAGAATTTAGATCTTTAAGAGATTATGCAAACCATACAATAGATGAATTTCATTGTAGTATTCAAAAATCAGTTGTAGTGACTAATTCATTTGAACTTAAACCTACTATTATTCAAATGGAAGTGAAGATCCAAATTTATATCTTACAAATTTTCTAGGATTATGTGCTACAGTTAAATATGATAATGTTTCGGATGATGCTATTAGACTTAGACTTTTTCCATTCTCATTGAGGGATAAGGTTAATATATGGTTAAATTTTTTAGTACCTGGATTTATCAGAACTTGGGGTGATTTAGTGCAAAAATTCCTTGTTAAATACTTTTCATCATAAAAAACTGTGAAACTTAGAAATAATATTACATCTTTTTATCATTTTGAAGGCAAATCTATTTATGAAGCACGAGAACGATTTAAAAAACTCCTGAGAAAGTGTCTACACCATGCTATACCAGATTAATTAATAATTTAAATATTTTATGATTGATTAATTAGATCTCTTATGTCTATTATCAATGCTACTGTTGGTGGTTCATTGATTTCAAAATCATGTCATGACACATATGCTTTAATTGAAGAGATGAATACTAAAAATTTTCAATGGCCTTATGAGAGGCTAAATCCTAAGAAAGTAGCCAATATTCATGAATCTAATGCTTTTACAATGTTAGCAACTCAAGTTGCTACAATTTCAGGGAAGTTGGACCAATTTGGAATGAATTTTTCTCAACTAATTGTAATGATTGAAGAAAATTCATTAGGCCAAATGGTAGATTCTTAAACATCATTAAAAACTTTGAATGTCATAAATAATAAGCCAAATAACCCATATTCAAACTATGATAACCCAGATTGGAAAAATCATCTTAACTTTAACTGGAATAATAATAATTCTGGTGGTAATAATCAGCAATGGGAGAACAACCAAGTAAATTCATTGAGAANAGAAACTTTGAATGTCATAAATAATAAGCCAAATAACCCATATTCAAACTATGATAACCCAGATTGGAAAAAATCATCTTAACTTTAACTGGAATAATAATAATTCCGGTGGTAATAATCAGCAATGGGAGAACAACCAAGTAAATTCATTGAGAGATTGGAACAACCAAGATAATAATAATTATAGGCCTACTTATCCTCCAGGTTTTAACAGTAATCCATAATTTAAGGAGAAAAAAGTTATCTATAGAAGAAGTGGTGTCATAAATGGGAAATCAGTTACAAAGTCAAGGAGCTGCAATTAGAAATATTGAGAATANATCCATAATTTAAGGAGAAAAAGTTATCTATAGAAGAAGTGGTGTTATAAATGGGAAATCAGTTACAAAGTCGAGGAGCTGCAATTAGAAATATTGAGAATCAATTGAGACAAATAACAAATTCATTAAGCAATATATCTCAAGGAACACTTCCCAGTAATACAGAGGTAAATCCAAAAAAATCAGAATAAAGAGCAAGTAAACGTTGTTTTACTTAGAAGTGAAAGAGAGTTGGAAGGTAGAATTTAAAAAGAGATTGAAGTAGTGAAAGAAGAAATTGAAGAGCCTAAAGAGGACGCTCCAAAAGGTTTTGAGAGACATATTTCTCCACTAAAAATTGATTTTGAGAAACCACCACCACCATTTCCTCAGAGACTTCGTCAAAATAAGTTGGATAAACAATTTTCAAACTTTCTGTAAATCTTTAAAAAAATTACAATTAATATTTCATTTGATGAAGCCTTAGAACAAATGCCAAGCGATGTGAAATTTATGAATGATATTTTTAACATAAAAAGAAAGTTTGAAGATAATAAGACTGTCATACTTAATGAGGAGTGCAGTGCTATAATTCAGAAAAAGCTTCCTGAAAAGCTCAAAGATCCTGACAGCTTCGCAATTCCATGTGCAATAGAAGACATATTTTATGGGAAAGTTTTATGTGATTTAGGTGCAAACATTAATCTTATTCCATTATCATTATTTAAAAGACTGGGATTAGAAGAAATATCCCCTACTACTAAAACTTTGTAGTTAGCAGATCGTTCAATAACATATCCTAAGGGAGTTATAGAAGATGTTTTAGTGAAAGTTGATCAATTTGTCTTTCCTATTGATTTCATAATGCTAGATAAAGAGATACCTATCATTTTAGGGAGACCTTTCCTAGCCATTGGAAGAGCAATGATAGATGTGCAAAAAGGTGAATTAATTATGCACGCCAATGATTGACAGTGACTTTATATATGCTTAAAAATACAAGTATTTAATACTGCTACTAGAAGATTTAATTCCTTAGCAACGACACCAAAAACTTAATAACAGTTATAAATTCGATAAAGATGTATATATAAAATATTTAATAATGGTAAAGTCACACTTATCAATGCAAGTATACGTATCGCTCAAGTAATATAAGGCTCTAATGGAGTCCTAGATATCGATCTCATAGGGAGTAATATTAGAACTACGAACTAAGATTTTAGAAAAACAATACTTAATCACAACAATGAAATTCAAATTGNCCTCCACTTGTTTCACTCCTTGTCATGGTCAATATATTCTTAAAAATGATTCTCCCCACATTTATATTTCTATTATTCTAATTACAGAAATTCAGAATAGCTCCATCTCTTATTACATCACTATGGTGATAGGTCGGTAACAGAGTAGAGGAAATAAAATAGTGCCACGCTTTAGATGTGACATTTAACATGGAAGTAGAAAAATTTACCCCTTCTCGTTGCTTTATTTTTCATGTTCCTTTCCCATCAGTGAGAAAGTTGATCACATCATTCAGTGAGCCTTCCATCATACTGAAGGTTTCATAGTGGCAGTTATGAGAGTCTGGGACTTCGTAAAAGGAGTTAATGCGGGCGGCACTAAATTCAACAGAAAATCCCTGCACTTGAATGATTCTGTCCTCAGAATAGTATACGTTGGCATAAAACTCTTTTACAATATTCGCAACAGCTTTATTGGTGGTGTAACAGAAGTTTTCCCACCTTTGCTCGGTAATATTTCGTTCAATTTCTCCTCCCGGACTCTCAAAAACTTGTTCTTGTATACATTTCTTTCCTTCAAACACTGAAGTAAACCTTGATTGAGCCTTCACATTGACAAAGCGAGACTCGTCAAACTCAACACCTCTGGTTAGGGGCTTTTCTAAGACTTTTGCCTTCGATGGATGAGTTCTTCCATTCCGGGTTTGAGTGGAAGTTTCCGTTGGATAAGTTGCTAGGTTGGATTACTAAGTCGCCTCTTTTGTCGTGGAGCCATTTAAATCAAATCAAAATTATATTAAAATTCCAAAATATACNCTTGTATACATTTCTTTCCTTCAAACACTGAAGTAAACCTCGATTGAGCCTTCACATTGACAAAGCGAGACTTGTCAAACTCAACACCTCTGGTTAGGGGCTTTTCTAGGACTTCTGCCTTCGATGGATGAGTTCTTCCATTCCGGGTTTGAGTGGAAGTTTCCGTTGGATAAGGCGCTAGGTTGGATTACTAAGTCGCCTCTTTTGTCGTGGAGCCATTTAAATCGAATCAAAATTATATTAAAATTCCAAAATATAATTCAAATATGCAAATAATGGCTTCCAAGAGTGATTTCTAAGAGTTCAAAACTAAATTCCATGAATTTCTTCCCAATATTTCCTTCACATTCTCAATTTTTTTGGATCACCTCAATGTGAAAGCAATTCATGGTGAAAATCAAATATTTTTAGTTTGGAGTGAAGATCTTACCAAGAGATGATCAAATTTGGTGTCTAAATGCCTTGAAATCGTNCAAATATTTTTAGTTTGGAGTGAAGCTCTTACCAAGAGATGATCAAATTCGGTGTCTAAATGCCTTGAAATCGCCCCCAACTCCAAGATCTCTCAAGCCCTAGGTCAAAATTTTTGTTTTTTAGAGGAAGGGGATGATGAATAGTGGCAGTTGACTGGTCAAAATCGCGGTTAAAGGTGTTTTTTCGGGATCTCGTTGTTGGCGAGGTCTTTGGTGCCGTTAGCGAGCTCTATTGGATTAATATCCTAATTCTCAGGAAAAGTCCGTTGTCGGCNAGAGGAAGGGGATGATGAATAGTGGCGGTTGACTGGTCAAAATCGCGGTTAAAGGTGTTTTTTCGGGATCTCGCCGTTGGCGAGGTCTTCGGTGTCGTCAGCGAGCTCTATTGGATTAATATCCTAATTCTCGGGAAAAGTCCGTTGTCGGCGGCTTCGAGGGCGCCGTTGGCAAGCTATATTGAATTGGTTCAATTTCTAGATTTTTGCAATTTCGATCAATTTCAAGCCTCAATGACATTCGTTCAATCATTATAGATATAACTTTAAGTGATTAAATGATGTATTTATCACAAATAAACATCCACAACACAAAATGTCATNGGGCATTCAGGAAAAGTAACATCAGGCTCACCTTTGTAGTACCGGGCCTTAGCTTCGTAGTAAGATATCACAAAGTCTGAATACCTCTGTAGGTACTCACTATCATAAACATGTCTATGTTCTAAACCTCCAATCCTTTCATTTATTAAATATGTAATCTTTCGCTGCAAGGTCNGTTCAGAAATGTATTTAAGTTTTCCCTTTAGGTAGGTTCAGTGAAGCCAATTTTTGATTAGGTGCATCTCCAAGCTTCTCCTCACTTTCACATTTTTTTTTTCTTTCTTTTCTCTTTTTCATTTGGATTGCTTTCAATCCTATATATTTTTCTTTTTTTTTTTCTTTCTTTTCTCTTTTTTCATTTGGATTGTTTTCAATCCTATATATTTTTTCTTTTCATTTCAGTTCTTTTCTTTTCTCTTTTTTCATTTGGATTGCTTTCAATCCTATATATTTTTCTTTTCTTTTCAGGGATTGTTTTCAATCATTTATTTTTTTGCTTTCAATCCTATATATTTTTCTTTTCTTTTCAAGGATTGTTGTCAATCCTTTCTTTTTTCTTTTTTCTTTTTCAAGTGAGGATTATTATATCTGGATAGCTGTTAATGATTTTGAACATCACATTTCTTTCCCTAAATTTGAAACTCAAAACATTCCTTTACCTTATAAATATTTCATAGCTTTTACATCATTGAGCCCCAATCTTTTCTTTTTAAATGAATTTCCAGATTCTTAACACTTCAAAATATAGTTTCCTTTATTTTAGATAGTTAACTATGGTCTTATTCTCTTATACTAAATATCTTATTCTACAAAATAAATTTTCATTACAAAAATATTCCTTTAAATCTACCATAATATTTAAATATCTACAAAATATAATCATTACAAAAATATTCCTTTAAATCTACCATAATATTTAAATATCTACAAAGTATAGTTACTTGAATTAAATTCACTAAATAAAACCATATAAATAATTTTTGAAAGTATTTAAATTGAGAACATCTAATAATTAATCTTTTTCTTTCCTCCCCCAAACTTAAAATTTTCAATATGAAATGATATAGGTGGAAAGAAAAATTTTAAATATAAATCACACCTCAGTATTTTAGGCATTTTCATCATTCTGAAATTTTTGCAGTCCTCAAAATTTCTACTTCACCTGGTCTGTAACATCAGGAGCTTTCTATACATATAAATCGTTAGAGAATTTGCTGGGTAATGAAATTTTGAAATAAGTACAAAACTAAACATTATACAAACACAATATTTCACTAACACATCCACAATACTAAACAAAACAATTACAATTAAAATGCAAAAATGAAAATCACATCACATTACAATTTAACAAATTTCAACTACCACACCAAATAATTATAACAAAAATTAAAAATTATCAAATTAAAACATAACAATAAAAAATGAAAGTACAAACACACAAACATCTATTTCTATTACAAAAATTACAAAAATAAAAGTAAAAGTACATAAACTATTATCATATGTCAAAATCCCAAACTATATCTTCTTCTCCTTGGTCAGTAGGTGGATTGGGCTGATACTGAGTATATCGGGGGCATTCAGGAAAAGTAACATCAGGCTCACCTTTGTAGTACCGGGCCTTAGCTTCGTAGTAAGATATCACATAGTCTGAATACCTCTGTAGGTACTCACTATCATAAACATGTCTACGTTCTAAACCTCCAATCCTTTCATTTATTAAATCTATAATCTTTCGCTGCAAGGTCAACTCATTCATTAAGTCAGTCAGGGTATGGGAACTAGAAGGTGGAAGTTCATAACTAGTAGAGGGGATATCTCTACTAGTAGAAGGTTCTTAACTCCTACTCCCACTTCTCCATTTTTTGTGGGATTCATATGTCTTTAAATTAGCTTTACTGATGGGTTTCATAGGGTAAACCCATTCCTCATCATCTCCATCTTCCACTCCAGAAAGTTGGCAAAGTGCGTAAATGAGCTCAGGATGTCCTAGACCTCCACTTGTTTCACTCCTTGTCGTGGTCAATATATTCTTAAAAATGATTCTCCCCACATTTATATTTATGTTATTCTAAATACAGAAATTCAGAATAGCTCTATCTCTTGTTACCTCACTATGGTGATAGGTCGGTAACAGAGTAGAGAAAATAAAATAGTGTCACGCTTTAGATGTGACATTTAACATGGAAGTAGAAAAATTTACCCGTTCTAGTTGCTTTATTTTCCATGTTCCTTTCCCATCAGTGAGAAAGTTGATCACATCGTTCAACGAGCCTTCCATCATACTGAAGGTTTCATAGTGGAAGTTATGAGAGTTTGGGACTTCGTAAAAGGAGTTAATGCGGGCGGCACTAAATTCAACAGAAAATCCCCGCACTTGAATGATTCTGTCCTCAGAATAGTATACGTTGGCATAAAACTCTTTTACAATATTCGCAACAGCTTTATTGGTGGTGTAACAGAAGTTTTCCCACCTTTGCTCGGTAATATTTCGTTCAATTTCTCCTCCCGGACTCTCAAAAACTTGTTCTTGTATACATTTCTTTCCTTCAAACACTGAAGTAAACCTCGATTGAGCCTTCACATTGACAAAGCGAGACTTGTCAAACTCAACACCTCTGGTTAGGGGCTTTTCTAGGACTTCTGCCTTCGATGGATGAGTTCTTCCATTCCGGGTTTGAGTGGAAGTTTCCGTTGGATAAGGCGCTAGGTTGGATTACTAAGTCGCCTCTTTTGTCGTGGAGCCATTTAAATCGAATCAAAATTATATTAAAATTCCAAAATATAATTCAAATATGCAAATAATGGCTTCCAAGAGTGATTTCTAAGAGTTCAAAACTAAATTCCATGAATTTCTTCCCAATATTTCCTTCACATTCTCAATTTTTTTGGATCACCTCAATGTGAAAGCAATTCATGGTGAAAATCAAATATTTTTAGTTTGGAGTGAAGCTCTTACCAAGAGATGATCAAATTCGGTGTCTAAATGCCTTGAAATCGCCCCCAACTCCAAGATCTCTCAAGCCCTAGGTCAAAATTTTTGTTTTTTAGAGGAAGGGGATGATGAATAGTGGCGGTTGACTGGTCAAAATCGCGGTTAAAGGTGTTTTTTCGGGATCTCGCCGTTGGCGAGGTCTTCGGTGTCGTCAGCGAGCTCTATTGGATTAATATCCTAATTCTCGGGAAAAGTCCGTTGTCGGCGGCTTCGAGGGCGCCGTTGGCAAGCTATATTGAATTGGTTCAATTTCTAGATTTTTGCAATTTCGATCAATTTCAAGCCTCAATGACATTCGTTCAATCATTATAGATATAACTTTAAGTGATTAAATGATGTATTTATCACAAATAAACATCCACAACACAAAATGTCATAATTATATATAAATTCCAAGGGTTACAATACACGTTACACAACACACCTAAGTTTGGTATTTTCTCAACCTTAATACATCAATTCAGCGTCGCAGTCCAAACCACAACACTCAAAACGCTGAAAACAAACATCCTATGCTTAGTGTCAACTATACAGAGATCTAAAAGCAAAATTCTAAAGCAAAGAAAACATAAAGTTAAAACCAAATTACACACATAGACAGATAGGTAGCAATGTAAATATACTATTCTTCAGATTCACTGCTAGGTTCTCCTCTGAGATCACCCATTGATTGCACATGAATGAAGAGGTTATAGAAGGGTCTGTATGGAAATTCTTCAGTAGAGTCATCTTCTATCAATTTCATCATTCTCATCAATCGTATCAAACTGTCTTCGATATGTCCAGAGTGAGCAAATTGTTCTTTCATCCTCTAGTCTAGATGATCGAAGTGATCAAAAATATTATTAATTGCATTCATAACATTTTGTACCTCCTCCAATTTCTTGATTCTGCATAGGATCACTAGTTTCTTGTCCGGAACTAAATGTTGAATAGGCAGTGAATTCTGAGATGATTTGATCCACCATAATAGTCATATCATTTTCATCTTCATTGGTTGGGAATCTCTCAGTTGGGTCCAAAGGCTTCCAAGGTAGAAGTACCTTTTCCCAATTTTCATAAGATACTTGGAACTGACTACAAAGTAAAAAAATTGTGGAAGGATGTCCAAGACCATAAGTTGATCCATGAACGATCAGACCCAAAACAGATTTCACAATTATAGATCCAATATCGATCGACAGTCCTATTTGGATGTAGTAATTTAGAATAGCACTTTCCTTAGAAACTTTATCGATCCTCATCGTTGGTAACAATTTTACAAAAATGAAGAAGTGTCAGTGTTTAGAAACGAGGTTCAAAAGTGTCGCAGAAAAACTAACATACCCGGTTTCTCTCATTTCCCAATCTTCAGTTTTGTCCGTTAAAAGTTAACTAAATTTCATTCATCAGGTTTCTTGTCGGGACGAAGTTGGAATAATGGCAGACGGGAACTTTCTCGATCATAAATAATTCATTGATCCATGCAGAAGTAAAATTTATCCATCTACTTCGCACATAGAAGACTCTCTGGTTGATTCCATGTAAATTAACATAAAATTCCTTCACCATAGGAACAACTATGTCGGCTGTAGTGTAGCACAACACTTCCCTTCTTCGCTGCACAATCATCTCTTCAATTGCCGTTGAGGGATTATTCAATCCTCGATTTAAGAATCCTCATTCCTTGATTAATCTTCTCTTTGTCAGTACCTTGTTGAAGATTCGCTGCGCCTCCGCACTAATGAACTTTCTCCGGTTGAACACTCGCATTCTATGGTTTTTAGGGGAATTGGACGCCATATGGATGAATTTGGTGGAGTTTCACTTCGTTTTTATGGAAATATGAACATAGGAATCGAATTTTAAAGTTTAAAAGGAGTAACTCCCGCCTAATACCACAAAAAACCGTCCATTCAAACTCCAGAAACTGCCATCCCGTCGGTCTTGCCATCAGCGAGCCTTTAGAATTTAATTGCCTAGACTCTCGAGAAAAACCCGTCGTCAGCGGCGTTGATGGCGCCGTCGGCGCCCAAGGCAAAAATTGCATAGTTTTGCTGTGATCCAAATGCGTTCCAATTTTTCTATATGGATCCAATTTTTATGCTGATTCAATGATAAATAAGAGTAGTAGAGTTCAATTCTACCACAAACTAATGATAATTTCAAATAAAACTACTATAATCATAATAAAAATAAAGATAATTATGGGTTGCCTCCCATAAAGTGCTTGGTTTAATGTCGTTAGCCCGACCTATTCAGGTATTATTCAGGTTGACTGGTCATTAAAACCTCTTTAAAATTTGGTCTTTTGCCCTCAAAATACGGTGTTAATCTGTGTCCATTCACTTTAAATCTACTTCCAGTCTTTGGATCTTCAACTTCAACAACTCTGTAAATATAAACTTGAGTCACAGTAAAGGGTCCTAACCAACGAGACTTCAATTTCCCAGGGAATAGCTTCAGCCTTGTATTGTAAAGTAAAACTTCTTGTCCTAGTTCAAAGTTCTTCTGGTTAATCTTCCGATCATGCCATGACTTTAGTTTCTCCTTATAAATTCNTTGGATGGACAATTGCTGATATTAAAGGAATCAGTCTTTCAATTTGTATGCATAGAATTCTTATAGAAGAATACTGCAAACCCAGGACTGATCCTCAAAGGAGATTGAATCNTCGGTGTTTTCTCCTCCTCTGATATCTCCCATAGATTGGTAATGAACATATAAGTTGTAGAAGGATCGGTACTGAAATTGATATGTCGAATTTTCTTCGATCCACCCATTTTCTTTAAACATTCAAACGAATCCTGCTTCAAAAGTTCTAGCGTGATCAAAATTTTCTTTCATTCTCCAATCTAGGTAATTAAAAAGGTATTTAAGATCTCTAACTGCATTCATAATACTCTGAAGTTCCCTTTTAATTTTCTTCAATTTCTTTTCCAAAGCAAGTGAACTTCCAACTGTTGGTGGTATTAATGGAGTTGAAGCATGTGAAGATTTATCTATGATGGCTTCTAATACTTCATTTCCATTTCTACAATAATTCTCATCTATAGGTTTCATGGGCTCCCAAGGTAATAAAGTCTTTTTCCAACTTTTATATGGAACTTGGGCTTGATTGCAAATAAAAAGATGGTAGATGGATGCCCAAGTCCATAAATTGGTCCATTAGTAAGGATACCCATAATAAATTTAAATATAATAGACTCTATATCAATGGGTTTTTCCATTTGAATGCAGTAATTTAAAATAACACATTCTTTGGTGACTCTACTAATTTTCATAGTAGGGAGTAATTTTGCAGCAATAAAGAAATGCCATTACTTCAAAATTGGATTAAGTAATGAAGTGTAGGAACTAACATATACTTCATCTCGTATCCCCCACATATCACTTACTTTCATCCATCAAAAGATTATACACATCTTGCATCAAATCTCGTGTAAGAATGAAATTTGTATAATGATAGATTAGAATGTTGTCTATCATATACAATTCATTAATCCTTGCAGGAGTAAATGGTACAGATACCTCGTACGAAGACAACACCTTGAGTAATTCCATGTAAGTTTGCGTAAAACCCTTTCACCACAGGTACAAAAACCGCAGACGTAGTGTAACACAGAACTTCTCAATGCCTTTGTAGAATGATTTTATCAATCAGACCAGTAGGATTGATCACACCATGATTAACAAATCCTCTTTCCTTGATCAATCTTCTCTTCGTAATAACTTTATCGTATAATCATTGCGTGTCGAAACTAATAATTTTTTTTTGTTGAAAACTCCATACCTCAAAGTATTTCTGGAATGGGAAGCCATGGAATCCGAAAATAGGAAGTTACTAGGCGTCCATGGATGTTTCTAGGCATTTTTAAACTCATTCTGACGGTTATTATGAAGTGAAATCACGCCAAAACCTGCCAAAAGTCGTCTAAAACCATCCAACCGCACTCGACACCGTCGGCGCTCCCGATTGGCGCTGTTGTCCGTTATCTAGGGCGCCAATGGCCAAAATTATAATTTTCATTTTTTTGCAATTCGATTCAAAAATTTCCTCCAAGACCAATATTTGACTTAATTTATAATAAATGTTATGTGTAGGATTATTATCTACTAATATATAAGACACTTAACAAACTAAATAGTAATACATAGCAATATAAGTTTGGGTTGCCTTCCACAAAGCGCTTGATTTAACGTCGTCAGCCCGACATACCATTTATTTAGTTGAATTGACTTAACATTAAATTTTTTTAAATTGAGGTATGTGCCCTTCATAATAATGTTTTAAACGATGCCCATTAACTTTAAATATTATTCCAGTGTTAGGATATTTAATAACAACAATTCCACAATGATAGACTTTAATCACTTTAAATGGTCATAACCATATGGATTTTAGTTTTCCTGGAAATAATCTTAATCTTGTATTATATAGTAGAACTTCTTGTCTATGTTCAAATTTCTTCTTAATAGTCTCCGATCATGCCATATTTTCATTTTCTCTTTATAGATTTTTGCATTATCATATGCTTCATTTATAATCTCATGCCATATTTTCATTTTCTCTTTATAGATTTTTGCATTATCATATGCTTCATTTCTAATCTACTCAAGTTCATTGAGTTGCAAATGCCATATTTTCATTTTCTCTTTATAGATTTTTGCATTATCATATGCTTCATTTCTAATCTCTTCAAGTTCATTGAGTTTCAAAAACCTTTCTCACCAGCATCCTTTAAATTAAAATTAAATTCTTTAATAACCTAAAATGCTTTATGTTCCAATTCTACTGGTAAATGACATGTTTTTCCAAAAATTAATCTATATGGGGACATTCCTATAGGAGTTTTATAAGCAGTTCTGTATGCCCATAATGCAGTATCTAGTCTAGCAACCAATCCAATTTATAAGGATTTACAATTTTTTCTAAAATACGTTTAATTTCACGATTCAATATTTCTGCTAGACCACTAATTTGAGAATGATAAGTAGTAGAGAATCTATGCATTATACCATATTTCTTGATTAATTTTTTGATTCTCTTATTCCTGAAATGAGATCCTTCATCAGTAATGATTACTCTCGGCATTCCATATCTTATAAAATTATTTTTAATTAAAAATTTAGAAATACTCCGAGCATCACATGTAGGCATAACAATAGCTTCAATCTGCTTAAACATATAATCAACAACAAGTAATATATATAAATTTCCAAATTAAGGCATAAATGGTCCCATAAATTCTAATCCCCACACATCAAAAATTTCAACTTCTAATGTGTAATTTAGAGGCATTTTGTCCCTTATGAAAATATTTTCTACTCATTGAAATCTATCGCATGTTTTAATATATTCATTAACATCTCTAAAAATAGTAGGTCAATAAAATCCAACTTACAAAATTTTATATGCAGTTCTATTTATTCCAAAATGTCCTCCAAATTCAGAATCATGACATCTTTCAATTATTTATTGAGTTTCTTCATAAGGCACACATCTTCTAATAATTAAATCTTTATATTGTTTATATAAATATGTGTCATCCCAAAAATAGTCTTTCGAATCATAGATAAATTTCTTTAATTGTGGATTCTTGATATTGGGTGGTAGAATGTCACTTACAATATAGTTTATTATATCAGCATACCATGGTACATCCATTTCATCAACACTATATAAATGTTCATCAGGGAAATTTTCTACAATTTTACTTCCAAAATTAGTTAATATTTCTATTTCTATTCTAGACAAATGATCAGTTATTTGATTATCATTTTTTAGTTAATATTTCTATTTCTATTCTAGACAAATGATCAGCTATTTGATTATCATTTCCCTTTCTATCTAGCACGGTAAAATCAAACTCTTGCAATAGAAGTATCCATCTAATTAATCTTGGTTTAGCATCCTTTTTTTGCATCAAGTATTTAATAACAGAATGATCTGTATGCACTATACATTTAGTTCCNTTGATTGTTTTGTGCCATTTGGATAATAGCAGGTTTAAGCTCAAATAAATTAGCAGCTACATTAGGATTTTGGATAGATAAGTGAATTTCATCTGCTGTATGATTCACATAATCTCGTAGGGGTCTAGGTTGGTGTTCATTTGCTATTCTTTGGTTGTTCACGTTGTTTTCCATTGTATCAGAATTTCTAGGTTCTCTTCTCTGTCTTCTAATTTTTCTAACCGTGCGTTTTAATTCTGAATCGTAGGGTATAAGATTTTCAAGTCCAAATTTATGCATAAAATTGAAATCAGTAAACAGAAAAACAGTTAACTAAATATGAAAATTAGTTGCAATTCCAGTAAAAATTTTCTAATAGTCCTAATTTATCTGTTACTCTAATTATGATTCTTGTTTACTCCCCGGCAACGGCGTCAAAAACTTGACAACGACTTTATATATACTTAAAAATACAAGTATTTAATGCTGCTACTAGAAGATTTAATTCCTTAGCAACGACATCAAAAACTTAATAACAGTCNGTTATTAAAATTACATATTTATTTCAATTGTCTATTAGTGACAGATAAGCAAATTGAATTCCATTGTTGCGAATGAGTATTGCTTCTTCTAATACTTAGTTCGTAGTTCTAATATTACTCCCTATATCGATATCTAGGACTCCATTAGAGCCCTATATTACTTGAGCGATATGTATACTTGCGTTGACAATATCTAGGACTCCATTAGAGCCCTATATTACTTGAGCGATACGTATACTTGCGTTGATAAATGTGAGNCGATAAAGATGTATATATAAAATATTCAATAATGGTAAAGTCACACTTATCAACGCAAGTATACGTATTGCTTAAGTAAANGCTGAGGAATTAAATCTTTTAACAGCAGTATTAAATACTTATATTTTTAAGCATATATAAAGTCGCTGTCAATTGCATAGTCTAAAAGACATTCTACCATATGAGCTTGTAAATGTTGTTTTCTCTTGATCCTCTGGAGCAATTGGAATTTGGTGATATCCGATATATCCATCTAAAAAGCAGAAGTATTTGTTCCCAGCCACTCAATCCAACATTTGATCCAGAAAGGGTAGAGGAAAGTGATCTTTTCTGGTGGCCATATTTAGTTTTCTATAGTCAATACAAATTCGCCAACCAGTTACTTATCTTTTTGGTATTAATTCATTTTTCTCCTTTTCTTCAATAATCACTCCTCCTTTCTTCGGAACACGGTGAATTGGGTTTACCCAAGCACTATCTGAAATATGATATATAATTCCAGCATTTAACCACTTTAAAATCTATTTTTTAACAACTTCTTTTATTACTGGGTTTAATCCTCTCTGAGGATCCACTTTAGGTTCATATTGTTCATCTAATAAAATTCTGTGCATACAAATTGAAGGTCTAATTCCTTTAATATATGCTAAAGTCCATCCAAAAACCTTTTTATACTTTTTCAACATCTCTATCAACTTTTGTTCCTGAATTTCAGTTAACTCAGAAGATATAATAACAGACAATGTAGATGACTCTCCTAAAAATACATATTTTAAATGGGTAGGTAATATCTTCAGTTCAAGTTCAGGTGATTTAATACTTGAAGGAATAAGATTTTTACTATCATTTTCTCGCAAGTCTAATGCTTCAAATTTGCCCTGAATATAATCTAAATATTCTTATTTTTACTTCATTTTCAGTATAAAAAATTTCTCCTTACTTTAATTTATCTTCAAATTCATTGTTAAAATGCTCATTACTTAGATAATCAACTACTTCCATCCTGAAATATTCATTATCTTTTTTTNATTCTACTAGTAAGTGACAAATCTTTCCAAAAATCAGCCTGTAAGGAGTCATTCCAATAGGAGTTTTATAAGAATTCTTGTAAGCCCATAATGCAGTATCCAGTCTAGTGGACCAATCTACTCTACTAGGGTTTACAGTCTTTTCAAGTATTTGTTTAATCTCTCTATTAGAAACTTCATCTAACCCACTGGTTTGAGGGTGATAGGCAGTAGAGATTCTTCCAACCTGTGTTATAATAGGCAGTAGAGATTCTTACAACCTGTGTTATAATATTTCTCTCCCAAGCTTTATATATCGACTCTCTATCAATCTGACAAAATGATGTTATGACATTTCTAAGTTTAGCAGTTTTGGATGGAG
>JXCR01138657.1:98227-109613 GCA_002079205.1 Phalaenopsis hybrid cultivar | reverse complement strand
TATATATATATATATATATATATATATATATATATTAACAAACATGGGTGCATGGATGAGTAACCATTGCTGCCGAAGCTACATAGGCATACACATCAGCATCAGGCAAACAAATGGTTGGCCTATACCAGATCTCAGAGAGTCTATGTAAGTAGATAGTCAATTTATATCTTCTCAATTATTTGTAAATTTATTTTATGAAGCTAGTTACACTTTATAATTTTTTATAGGATAAGGACTTACACTTGAATGATGTCCAAAGTAAAAGCTCACCAGCAGTTGGTAGCTCTAGCCGCTAGTCTAGCCATTTAGACTTTGACATCTAGAAGGAACACCTAAGAGGAGAAAGAAGTGAAGAATCTACTCCCTTTGCTCGCAAGNGTAAATTTATTTTATGAAGCTAGTTACACTTTATAATTTTTTATAGGATAAGGACTTACACTTGAATGATGTTCAAAGTAAAAGCTCACCAGCAGTTGGTAGCTCTAGCCGCTAGTCTGGCCATTTAGACTTTGACATCTAGAAGGAACACCTAAGAGGAGAAAGAAGTGAAGAATCTACTCCCTTAGCTCACAAGAACTTGCATACAACTCTTCTAATTAGAGCTCCACACTGATTTATAACGAAGTCAGCAGGTTTGTCGCACCGTTCAATGAGGACATCTGGACACAATTTTTTTGCTCGATTCACTAAGTTGGAGTTGAGGATGGAGGCAACGCTGGAGGAGGTATGCCATGAGGCATGCCGACATGGCAAGTACGCGGGAGTGGAAGAGGAGAGGNAGGATGGAGGCAACGCTGGAGGAGGTATGACATGAGGCATGCCGACATGGCAAGTACCCGGGAGTGGAAGAGGAGAGAGTAGTCCTTTCTTTATATACTTTATTGATTATTATTATTTCTCTTGAATATGTTTTTTATTTACATTTATTTATATAGTTCTTTAACTTATATTTGTTGTAATATTATTGTGATATTATTCACTGTGGATGCATTATATTACATGCGTTTGAGACATGAATATGGTTGCATTGTATTTTTTTGTCACAGTTGTAAACATACAAAATATGTTAGTTCAAGGTCTTTTTTTCTGGTACATATTTCCAATCGGCAATATTTAATTAACATATTTATTAACCAGTTCCTTGATACGAGCTAAACATGTGGAAATGATTGTAAAAAATTGAGTCAACTCTTTAGTGCTGACAAATCAATCAGAAAACCACTATTTTTTTTTTTTCAATTTAGCATAACTAATAGACATTTTTCATTTTTGGCAAACTTTTTATAGCTTTTGAGCTGGAAAAATTTCAACACATATTTTACCTAATTTTGATCGGGAATTTATGAAAAAAAATATTACATCAGGACTCTGCATGTAGAGTTACGTGCAGAGTTCAATGAAATCACATAACATAATAACACAGAGAAATATTTCCCCCGTGTTATTCAGGTGTTATTGTATGTTATTCATGTGTTATTGTGTTATGAGAATATTCCTGGTGTAATAATAACACAATAACACATCAATAACACTTTAATAACATACAATAACACTTTAATAACATACAATAACACTTGAATAACACGGGGGAGTACTCCTTGTGTTACCAGACCAATTTTTTTTCTTTATATTTGACGTGATTTCATTGGACTCCGCACGCAACTCTACGTGTGAAGTCCTGATTTAATATTTTTTTTCTCATTTATGACAGAAATTTAGATAATCGGAAAGCATTTCCGACCAGGGATATTCTAGCTGTTCAAAATCCATAAAAAATTAGCAGGAAATTTATTTTTCTGGGGATATAGANTCTTTTTGTCTGGTACATATTTCCGACGAACTTTAGACGGATAAACTGTCGGCAATATTTAATTAACATATTTATTAACCAGTTTAGTGCTGACAAAATCAATCAGAAAACCACTATTTTTTTTTTTCAATTTAGCATAACGAATAGACATTTTCCATTTCTGGCAAACTTTTTATAGCTTTTGAGCTGGGAAAAATTTCAACACATATTTTACCTAATTTTGATCGGGATTCATTTATGAAAAAAAATATTACATCAGGACTCCGCATGTAGAGTTACGTGCAGAGTTCAATGAAATCACATAACATAAAAACACAGAAAAATATTTCCCCCGTTATTATTCAGGTGTTATTGTATGTTATTCATGTGTTATTGTGTTATGAGAATATTCCTGGTGTAATAATAACACAATAGCATATCAATAACACTTTAATAACATACAATAACACCTGAATAACACGGGGGAGTATTCCCTGTGTTACCGGACCGATTTTTTTTCTTTATATTTGGCGTGATTTCATTGGACTTCGCACGTAACTCTACGTGTGGAGTCCTGATTTAATATTTTTTTTCTCATTTATGACAGAAATTTAGATAATCGGAAAGCATTTCCGACCAGGGGTATTCTAGGTGTTCAAAATCCATAAAAAATTAGCAGGAAATTAATTTTTCTGATGATATAGAATAAATTATTAAAAGAAGGAAAATCAATATATTCAATTATAAGCTAACTTTATATAGGGAAATTGAGGTGAGTAATTATTTTCTTATCTATACTAATTTTGGTTCTTTGAATTTTAAAATATATTTATGTTTGTAAGGATTAGACTATGATAACAAAAACAAAATTAAATGAATGTTTCCTATTTTAAAAAAAGTTTCATAGATTACATTTTCATTGAAACTTATATTTCAATATTTGAAAAAAAGCCATCTTATGAAAATCGAATGAAATAAATATATAAATCAAACATAGTAGTCACCCTCATTACAACTTTTTTTTGTGGAAAGCATTGAAGGCCAGCCTCCTATTGNTTGAAACTTATATTTCAATATTTGAAAAAAAGCCATCTTATGAAAATCGAATGAAATAAATATATAAATCAATCATAGGAGTCACCCGCATTACAACTTTTTTTTGTGGAAAGCATTGAAGGCCAGCCTCCTATTACCCAGTTTTAAACAGGCTATTTACATGAACAAAGAGTTCAGAGTTTGTATGTTTATACTCGGTAAAGATAAAATGATGTGTTATGCATTATGAAGGTCATTCACATGATGTAAGTTGCAGAAAATTTCAAATCAAACATGTAGGCTATCTTTAAGTCTAAGGATAGGTTCTCTTTTCCTTTAGCAACATACATAGAAGGTTGCTCCACATGAAGTATTTCATTTAGGATGTCATAAGAAAAGGCATTACTCATGTCCCATTTGTGGCATTCGTAGATACATGCAAGAAAAGTAAAATTTAAAAAGACAATAAAAAAAAGAAAATTCTAAAAATACATGTACCCAATTGATACAAAATTATAGAATATTACCTTAAAGTTTATTTTTAAAATAAAATTAAATGTTCAAAAAAATCTAAAAAATAAAATTTTATTATTTAATTATTTTTATTCACAAGCCTTCTAAAACATATACATAAATAATAGAATTATAATTATTGGGTAAAATATTGCATAACTCTGACCTTATGTTACAAATATTAAATAATATAATTCAATCGCCATCCATCCGTCCGATCTTAACATATAACATTGAAAAGTTATGTATTTATAAAACTATCACATAATTTAATTTTTGAAAGTATTAAACGCATATATTTATGCATGTCAGAATCAAATCACCTGANTCCTTTAGCAACATACATAGAAGGTTGCTCCACATGAAGTATTTCATTTAGGATGTCATAAGAAAAGGCATTGCTCATGTCCCATTTGTGGCATTCGTAGATACATGCAAGAAAAATATAATTTAAAAAGACAATAAAAAAAGAAAATTCTAAAAATACATGTACCCAATTGATACAAAATTATAGACGATTATCTTAAAGATTATTTTTAAAATAAAATTAAATGTTCAAAAAAATCTAAAAAATAAAATTTTATTATTTAATTATCACATCGAAAAGTTATGTATTTATAAAACTATCACATAAATTAATTTTTGAAAGTATTAAACGCATATATTTATGCATGTCAGAATCAAATCACCTGTAATTTGATAGAAGCAAACAATGCAGGTTAGTGTTAGATAAAAAGCTTCGATATTTGGATGCAAGGAGCAAATTTTGTGAAGAGCAATGTTTATATTGTTATATATTGGGGGAAAAATCAGCATATTCAAAGAACCTGTAACCCATTGGTTATAAAGAAGATTAAATTATGTTCTCAAAGTTATGAATTTAAGTTGCAAACACTTAACATTAATCTCTCATTGTCAAAAAAACCAAAATAATTGCTGCTTCAACAAACGTTACAGGCCAAGCTAGAAACTCTCAATAGCCTGGGAAACACATCTGCATAACCTTAGGATCATGAGATGCCCACACTCGAGACTTCGAACCGCATCGATGACCTTATTCACAATAGATGCTGGGACGGTCGTCGTCTGCTGCTCGCAAACTTCAATCTTTAACTCGAATGGATTAGATGGATATATCCCACTGTTGTTACAAAAAAAATAAAAAAGATTTACAGATACATTTCACTCAATACCACCTTACATATGCATGAAAAGGTGTAATTGGCTTTTTAAAAATTAAAATGATGGTATTTTCTATGTGAGATGAAAGATTTGGGTGGCAGAAACATGAAAAGTAAGGGATAGTTGTTAGGTACTTAAATATGTATGAATTGGGTAAATGCCCCAAAAATAAATTACATCCTGTGAGATTCAGTTTCGGGCAATCGATTGATAATGAAAGAGTTTCTTTTACTCACCGTTTCAGGCTGGACATGTCAATGCCCAGAATGAGTTTCCTGCTGCCTCTGGAACTGTAGAAACAGAGTTGAAGTTCAAGCTCGCCGGCTGAAAAAAGATTCAAATTCAATCCAGGTGAGTTCAGGACAGTACGAAAATATATGAGTCAGGAAATATTGAATTCAGCACATAGTTGCTCAAGCGTTCATCATTTTCAAGTTTAGTTTCATTTTGAGTTTGAGGCCTTATCCTCTAAGGGTCTGTTCAGCACAATTTTCTGTAAAAACACTGTAGGGGTTGTTTGGGATAACTTTTGTTCTTCTTGACATGTTGTTTCTAGTTTTAATTTATTTTAATTATACTTGATTTGATATAAAACATTTGATATTTTAAAACATGTTTAGTTGTCTTTAAGAAAACTCATCTTCTGAAATTTTTTTTTAAACAAATTGCTTTATTTTCAAAAACAAAACATAAAATTATTTGAGAATTAAAGAAACAAACATATTAGAGAAGCAAAAATAAGAGTAAGCCCGCTTAACCAGTAGTTTTTCCAGACTTCGTTTCCTAAAGCTTTAGTATCTAAAAAGAGCCCTTTTGATTGAGCTCGTCTTTTCATGTTATAGTGAAAGAATTGTATTACGTGATTTCTCATATTCAAGATTTAAACAATAATATCATCTTCAATTCCAAATGAATTAAAAAAAATAGCTTTCTTTCCTGCATTAATTTTATGATTAAATTTACAAGCAGCTGCAAAAATTTTAAAAAGATGCTAAGTTTTTTTTATCAAAGTCCTTTTTCTCATTCTCTCTCTAAGGTTTTGAGCTAAAGTTTATACTTTACTATAGGCTTTCATTTGCTTAACCTTAACTAAAGTGCACAATAAAAAGGGTGGTTCCTTCAAGCTTACTTCTTTTAGCTTATTTACCTTAATAACTAATGGAGATGGCTAGAGTTCTGAGAGCCAGAGAGTGGATGTAAGCTTAAGCTTTCGGAGAACCTATTCCATTATAAATCTCTCATCTGCTTTCTTTTGTATGGCTGATTCTCTCCCTTGCTCTGTTTCTCCCTTAACATTCTAACATTTGTCCATGCCACATTCAGAATGCCAATTTAATAACATTCAATTAGGCCAACTATACTTTTAGGTCTCTGATAGTGGAGGAGAAAGTCAAACCACAAAAGAAACACAAAAGCAAACTTTTATTGATATAAGGATAGAGTTACAACACACACAAACTGAAAATAACATCACCAATACATAAAACTACACAAACAAAACACCTCAAAAGTGCATCATAAGGGCGGTGGAAGTCAGCTAGGTAGATCAGTATGGTTGGCAAGGGTGGTAGCAGCAAAGGAATGCTGATGGTAGCGAGGGGAAGGTGCAGAATTGCAGGTACAGCAAGGTAAAATACCGGGGATGGAGCTGCAGGGGCTAGGGAAGGGGATTAACAGTAACCGGAGGCTATGGGAAGGAGGACTGCATAGCCAAAAATGGATGAAGATACATCACCACCTTGGAGTAGGATACCGCCGGACCATCACCCCCTCCTCAGATACAACCCACAATGGGGAAAAAGACTCCACACAGGAATCTAAAATCAAGACAGCAAAAACTACTTCCCAACTCTGAGAACAGCTACTAAATAGACTCTTACATGAAGAAGAAATGAAAGAAAATAAAAAAAGAAACTCCCGCACAAAAGAAAGGGGTGGGGGTCCATAAGTATTGAGAAATTAGCCCTAAAATTACTGTCAATAGAAGAAGAAACACAAAAGGAAGGAGAGGCCCTTGCGGCACTGCCGCCCTTTTCCAAATGCTCGATCCAAGCGAGAGATAAGAAAGGAAGGTCGCCTGGGCCGCTCAATCCTTTTGAAAGCTTGGACCGGCCCCCTGGATCAGCCCCCATGCCAGCCGGTTCAGTCGGCTCTTGTTTTCCAGCATCGGGGAGGGAAGTTCCTGCACCCGCTTACCGCATCTATGAGGGGACGTCCCGCATTAGTCTCCCGAGGTTGGGGGAGCTTCAAATTCATTTGTCGAAGCTTCTGGTTGTCGCAGGCCGTTCCTGGATCTCACTGGTGACTACGCCAGCTACCAATGCATCTGAGAAGCTTTTCCCACTTGCGAGCATACCTCTCTGAAGATCGAGTCTGGTCGAGCATAATCTAAGTTGAAGGTACACCACAATGTAGGCTTTAACGAACCAAACTTCAAATAAGTAAATACTCCATATGCTTCTCAACTATGACAAGTTGGGCCTCAACAAGATTGAGGATTTGCAAGAGTTTAGTTGAAGGGTGAATTTTATTATCTTTCAAGTCTTCCCACTGACTCTAGAAGTTTTGGAGAACTTTTGTGTCCCATCAACAAGAGTTTCACACGGGTCTTTCTTATATTCATGTGGAATATTGAGGGTCGGGGCTGGAAGTGTAGCTATCTTTAATGCTATCAGTTGGTTGTCACTAAAATTATCCACTGAAATTTTAAATTCCAACAACCTATATGTCTCAACAAAAAGTTCTCCATCTTCTAGAAGAGAAGGAACCATAATCTCATAAAAAATTTGCATATTTTTTTTATCACATGGAGGAAAGACATTTGATGTATCCACGAACAACAGAGATTCACGGGGGAAGATTTCATCGGATGAAAGTTTTCGTTTGAACAACTCTTCAGTGTCTACAGTGTCGTTACTCAACTTTTCGATGACGCCCTGCTCGGTGAAGTAGATCACACACCTGGTTGTGCATTCTGCTACAACATGTCCAAATCCGTGACACTTGTCATATTTTCTGACTGTGAAAAACTTGCGGATTGGTTTCGTTGGATAGTAGCCAGGGGGGTCGCTTGGCATTGTGGTCTCTTCAATTCAAAACCTAGAAGTTGTAACTTTCGACGGTAGTAAGTTGATAGGAATGGGTGTTGTTTTTCCCGCTTCATCTTCATATTTTCTCATTCTTCTCTTCCACCTTCCAGATCAAGGTTGAGGGTAGCCTCCCATTGGATTTTACTTTCAATGTCCGTAATCCACCGCTGAAGTCGGTGAATCTCTCGCCGTATTTTCTCACGAGTAAACTTGGGTATGTATCTAATAAGTGGCATATCTAAGATTTAGGGATGAGATCTCAAAAAATGATGTAGGAGATTCGTTGAAGTTATATAAAATTTAATTTGGGATTGCTGATTTTGAAAACCAACAAGAGGATTTAGAGCTTGGTTTTGTAATGCTTGGTTCAAAATAGGGCAAAGCGCTAGGGAACCCTAGGATAGGACTAGGGTAGCAAATGATATGTGAGGAAAAAGCCCAAACCACAAAGGAAACACAAAAGCAAAATTTTATCGATATAGGGATATGGTTACAACAAACACAAATTGAAAATAACCTCACCAACACATAAAACGACACAAATAACACCTCATAAGTGCATTCCAAGGGCNAAGCCCAAACCACAAAGGAAACACAAAAGCAAAATTTTATCGATATAGGGATATGGTTACAACAAACACAAACTGAAAATAACCTCACCAACACATAAAATGACACAAATAACACCTCATAAGTGCATTCCAAGGGTCGTGGTGGTCGGCTAGGTGGATCGGGATGATTGGCAAGGGTGGTGGCAGCAAAGGAATTTTGATGGTAGTGAGGGGAAGGTGCAGAATTGCAGGGAAAGCAAGAAAAAATGCTGGGCATGGAGCGGCGGAGGGTAGGGAAAGAGATTAGGAGTGACTGAAAGCTATGAGGAAGGAGGAGGAGGGTGGATAGCCAAAAAGGGAGAAAGATACATCACCATCTTGGAGTACGATACAGTCGGAGTACCACAAAGGGGACAAGAACTGNAGGGCATGGAGCGGCGGAGGGTAGGGAAAGAGATTAGGAGTGACTGAAAGCTATGAGGAAGGAGGAGGAGGGCTGAATAGCCAAAAAGGGAGAAAGATACATCACCACCTTGGAGTACAATACAGTCGGAGCACCACAAAGGGGACAAGAACTTCACACAAGAATCTGAAATCAACACACAACAAAAACTACTTCCCACCTCTGAGAACGACAATTATAGACTCTTACAAGAAGAAAAAAGAAAAGATATAAAGATGGAAACTTTCATACAAAAAGAAAGGGGTGGGGGTCCAAAAATATTCAGAAATCTGCCCTAAAAATACTGCTAAATGAAGAAAACGGGGAAAAGGAATGAGAGGCCCTAACAGCATTGCCACCCTTTTCCAAGTGCTTGATCCAAGTGAGAGATACAAAAGGAAGGNAAAGATGGAAACTTTCATACAAAAAGAAAGGGGTGGGGGTCCAAAAATATTCAGAAATCTGCCCTAAAAATATTGCTAAATGAAGAAAACGGGGAAAAGGAATGAGAGGCCCTGACAGCACTGCCACCCTTTTCCAAGTGCTTGATCCATGTGAGAGATACAAAAGGAAGATCGTCTGGGCCGCCCGATCCTTTTGGAAGCTTGGACCGGCCCCCTAAATTGGCCCCCATGCCAACCGGTTTAGCCGACCATTGTTTCCCCGTATTTGAGCAAAAAGTTCCTGCACCTGCTTCCTGCATCTATGAGGGGACGCCCCGCGTCAGTCTCTTCGTATGCTGAGTAGCATTTAACTAAAATAAGATTTAATAAATCCTATAAATCAGAAGTTCGTGAATTTTGTGAGGATCAAGTCTTTAAAACTTTTGGATATGAACATGTTAAATGCAATTAAATCTAGTAAATTGTATGATTACTTAATTTAAAATTTAAGGGTTTATAATGTTATTGTTATTATATTTACTTAACCTATATCATCTTTAATTAGATTAATTAAATAATAATTACCATAACATAAGACCCGAATAAATTACTAATTAGTAATTTATTATGAAAATTAGACAATAACTTCTGTTAAATCAAATTAAAACATAAATAATACTAAGTTGTATCGGTCAATGCTTTTCAAGTAATTATTTNTGTTATTGTTATTATATTTACTTAACCTATATCATCTTTAATTAGATTAATTAAATAATAATTACCATAACACAAGACCCGAATAAATTACTAATTAGTAATTTATTATGAAAATTAAACAATAACTTCTGTTAAATCAAATTAAAACATAAATAATACTAAGTTGTATCAGTCAGTGCTTTTCAAGTAATTAATTATTATTATTATGCTAATTTATTTTTTAATATAATCAAATTTAATTTCTTTGATTAACTGCTAATAATTATGATTAAGAATTTTAAAATTTTAGTTAGAATAATTAAATCCTAATTATCATAGGATAGTATACTAATTAGTTATTAATTGGTACATTAATAAATTGATCAAACAATATAATTTTTCCACTTTTAGGGGCGTTTACATACATGCCACCCAACTCCTATGTAATTACATATCTAACAACTAAATTTTGCCTTTTACATTTATGCCACCCAAATCTTTCATATCACATAAAAAATACCACTATTTTAAACCTTAAAAGGTAAAATACACTTTCTCATGCATAGATAAGGTAACCATATATGTAAAAATTGAAGTTAAGGTGTTAGATATATATATACGTAAGAATTGAATTGTGTGCATATAATTCTTCCTTCTTTGTTTGGCGAAATTTCATAAATAATACTTACCTACTTAAGTTAAAATACTTCATTAATTAATATTGCTTATTATGATTTATTTTACTTTTTAATTAGTTAAAACTTAATGCAGCACAGCTCTGAAATTATGTTTCTTCTCCTGCTCTAAGCCAAATTCTTGAAACCCTTCCATGACAAAGAAGTGAATAATTAACAAAATGAAGGAGATGCTGAGATTGTGAAACATGAAATTAAGTTAAATCCAGCGAATTTCCAGATTTTGTAAATCCCAGAGTTACGTAAAACTAGGAGGAATGGGACAGAATTCTATAGCATATCTACCTAACGGTCCCTAATTTTTTTACAGTTTTTTTAAACAAGGACATTTATATAATCGAACCAAACGTCCTTTCCCTATAAAACTACCCGAAGTTTAATTTATAGGCATTAAGTGATTATAAGTTTATTTTAGTTACAAGCATCTCCCTCCTTCCCTGAATCAAGACCCCTTGGAGTTCTTTCACAAAACGCATACCTCATTCAAAAAACTGCGATACATGGTCTTAGATATTTGTGAGTAAATCGAAATTTTTATTTGGACTACTTCCACCTACAAAATTTATAAACTAGTCAATTCACATCAATCCAAAAACAGAAAAATCCATTTTGCATCTTTAATGATTATGGTTTATTGATAGGGCTAAAGACATGCGATCACAAATTAAGCTCAAAGGCAGATTCTTTTCCTAAAGTTACCATGCAATGGAAGGTTAAACACTTGGCTCAAAACAAGGATCCTCATTACCATAAATACTCTAGATGGATAACATAGAGACCCATCCCATTTTATGTGCTAAATAATAAAATTGGTGGTGAAGTCCGCCGCATCAGTGTTGTTTATGCTATTGTAGTAAGGGACTTGCTTATCATTCCCATCAAGAACAGTACTCTCCATGTACTAAAACGGATATACAACTCAACAACATAAATTTAATTTATTATAATTAAATGAGCATATGACACTCAATAGAATTTAATGGAGAAAAAGGATTCATATAGCCGACC
>JXCR01138657.1:36243-81236 GCA_002079205.1 Phalaenopsis hybrid cultivar | reverse complement strand
AGCATTCATAACACCTTTCCAACATGCATTTCAGCTAGGGGGCAGCAAGAAGAAACAGATAAAGCCCCGAAAATGTGATTTCAGCATTCATAACACTNCGTGTCGTCTTCTTCTTTCGTAGCGATTTCGTTAGGCTGCATCGTCTGGCTCGTCTTCTGCGGTGCTTCGCTGTAGGTTGAAGGGCGCCCGACTGACCCAGCTCGACAGCTCGCGTCGTTTCTAGTAGAGTTGAATTCGCAAGGTTTTTCGCGTTGTCCGTTTCTGTCATCGGGCTGCGTCGTCTGTTCCCTGAAGGCTGAAGGGCGTCGACCCAGCTCGACGCTGCGCCACGACAGACCCATGTCTATGTCTTTTCTGCTCAAGTTAAATTCGCAGGGCATCTTTAAAGGGGTTTTCTGCTCGTGCTCCTTGTTTTATGGCTTTGCACTTTCCTCTTTGCTTTGCTTTTTTCACTATTCTTAACGCCACACCTCCATCCATTGGAGATGGCTTCGGACAGATCGTATGTTGCTTCCCTTGCGGATGTTCATGCCTTAGGTACACCTAAATCGTGCTATTTCCCTCATTCGTTTGAGTGGGAGGAGGATATCAAGAAACCTGGTAAGAAGAATGGGAAGCCTGCCATTTTTTTTATAGAAGCTGAAGGTATTCAACTTGTTTCTTCCTGCCGATTGAATTTAGTCGGAAAATTTTTGTATGACCATCCCAAAATAGAGGTGATTTGTAAGGAATTTGAGCCTATGCATCTGGTTGGGGAGTGAAAAATTGGACTGTTAGATGAAAGAAATATTCTCATACAAATTAATAATGAAAAAGATTACACACGCTTATTTGTTAAAAGAATAATTTGGATTGACAGAGCAATGAAGATTCTAGAATGGACTGTGGATTTTGACCCCCAGACGAAACCTCAAATTATTCTGGTTTGAATTTTTCTCTCTGCTATAAAATTTCATTATTTTACTCAAAAAGTTTTGTACGTTATTGCCTCAGCTTATGGTAAACCACTCAAAACGGACATTCCTACTTTTAATCTTTTCTGTTCATTTGAAGTCATAGTACTTATTGAAAGAGACATCACTTCATCTGCTTCTTAGGAAACTTGGTTGGACACACAACATCATGGATATTAGTGATTGAGCATTTTCCTATTGTACGAACTGTCGTATGTTCGGCCACTCTAGTTCTCAATGTCACCATCTACACCTACGCCTCAGACCAAAAAAATATAGTGCTCCGCTAGAGACAGTGATTTCATCTCCTCCTAATCAGCTCCAAGTTATTGACACTATTGATCATCAAAATAATACCCCCGAAAACGTTACTATTCTTGCAGGTAATATGACAACCATTCAACCTTCTTTGGAACCTCCTATTAAGGGTGAGAGGGAGATTTTTCAAACCCATCTAGCTCTAGAACCTATCACCGATATTACATGTGGCAATACTTCCGCTGCTTCACAACCGCCTCATCAGGCCGAGCAAGCTGTAAATGTTGCTCAGGCTTATGGGGATCATGATGTGTAACAACCTACATCTACTCAACAACCTTTGGAACAATCTATTATTCAGATAAGTCAATCATCGGATGAAGAATGACAGGTCTACACGTCCGAGAGGAAGAAGAAGAATGAAGAACTAATTGAGCTTAGAAATCGGGATGATACTTTTCCAACGACAGACATAAAAGTGTTAGGGACGTCCCACTTTAGTCCTCCCTCTGCTACTAGTTCCCGGAAGGGAACCAACTAACAAATTGGTAAGGTGTGTACCATTACCGGAAGTAACTAAAATATGATCCATCAAATTTCTGAGCTCAAATAGGTCTCCATTCTTCTTCTTCCTCCGAGATATGTAGAGCTGTCATTCATCATCCGAGGACTCACTCATCTGATCAATGGATTGATGCAAAGGTGGTCAGAGAGGCGTAGGCTCTGCTACGGCTTCCTTGCTTTTTCATGGCGAACCCTAGCAATTGTTACGGCTTCGTTGCTTCTTCTCCCGCATCTTTGCGCCTGATTCCGTTTCGTCTCCCAGTCATCCGGTCTCGCGAGTTTTACCGGCTTTGAGACGCGGCTCGTCTCCCGTCTTCCCGTCTCGCGAGCTTTTCCGGCTCTGTGGCTTGCCTTTCCATCTAGCGAGTACAACTCGCGATTTCTGCTCCTCTGTTGCTCATCCTGTCTTACAAAGTGCTCTCTTTTTCAGCTTCGGTTGTTTGGATGCGATTTTTTCCGTGTTTATCAGAGCTGTTCTCTTCTCTGTTCTTAACGCCATACCTCTATTTTTGAGGATGGCTTCGGACATATCGTATGCAGCTGCCCTTGCGGGTGTCCATGCGTTAGATATACCTAAATCGTCCTCTTTCGCTCCTTCATTTGAGTGGGCGGAGGACATCAACAAACCTGGTAGGAAGAATGGGAAGTATGCCATCTTTTTTACAAAAGCTGAAGGTATTCAACTTTCTTTCTCCTATCGTCTGAATTTGGTTGGAAAATTTCTATATGGTCATCCCAAAATGGAGCTTATTCGCGAGTAATTTGAACTTAAACACTTTGTTGAGGAGTGGAAAATTAGATTATTAAATGGGAGACACATCTAATTGGATTCAGCTGCCCTTGCGGATGTTCATGCCTCAGGTACACCTAAATCGTCCTCTTTCCCTCTTTCGTTTCAGTGGACGGAGGACATCAACAAACTTGGTAGGAAGAATGGGAATTCTGTCATTTTCTTTACAGAAGCTGAAGTTATTCAACTTGCTTTGTCCTGTCGTCTGAATTTGATTGGAAAATTTTTATATGGTCATCCCAAAATGAAGTTTATTCGCAAGTAATTTGAACTTATGTACTTTGTTGGGGAATGAAAAATTGGATTATAAGATGGGAGACACATTTAATAGTATGCAGCTGCCCTTGTGGATGTCCATACCTCAGGTACACCTAAATCGTTCTCTTTCCCTCCTTCGTTTGAGTGGGCGGAGGACATCAACAAACTTGGTAGAAAGAATGGGAAGTCTGCCATCCTTTTTATAGAAACTGAAAGTATTTAACTTGTTTCTTCCTATCGTCTGAATTTGGTTGGAAAATTTCTATATGGTCATCCGAAAATGGAGCTTATTCGCAAAGAATTTGAACTTATGCACTTTGTTGAAGAGTGAAAAATTGGACTATTAGATTGGAGACACATTCTTATTCAAATTAATAAGGAAGAAGATTACAAGCGCTTATTTGCTAGAAGGATAATTTGGATGGATAACAGAGCAATGAAGATTTTGAAATGGTCTGTGGATCTTGACTCATAGACGAAACCGTCAATCATCCCAATTTGGATTCGCCTCTCTGATATGAAATTTTATTATTTTTCTCAAAAAGTGTTTTACTCTATTGCCTCAAATTATGGTAAGTCACTCAAGACGGACATTTCTACTTTTAATCTTTTCCGTCCATCTTAAACCAAAGTATTTGTTGAAAGAGATTATTTCTTCCGCTTCTGAGGAAATCTGGTTGGGCACACAATACCATAGATATTGGCAGAAGGTAGAAATTGAGCATTTTCCTTTGTATTGTTCGAATTGTCGTATGTTCGGTCACTACAGTTCTCAATGTTATCATCTACACCCCCACCTCAAACCAAAAAAACAAAGTGCTCCGTTAGAGGCAGTGATTTNTGTTATTAAGTTTTGGTGCAGTTGCTGAGGAATTAAATCTTTTAGCAGCAGTATTAAATACTTATATTTTTAGCATATATAAAGTCGCTGATAATTTCCATACCGCCCCATTTATAACCCTTTGTTCATGTTCAATCAATGGGTGATCTCAGAGGAGAATCTAGTACTAAATCTGAAGAATAGTAGATTTATATTACTACCTGTCTGTTTATGTGTGTAACTTGATTTGAACTTTATGTTTGCTTTGCTTTAGAATTTTGCTTAAGATCTCTGTATAGTTGAGACTAAGCATAGGATGTTTTTTTCAGTGTTTTGAGTGTTGTGGCTTGGATATCTTGCAAATTAATTTCATTTTCATCCTTCATTTCTCATTGATGTATTTTGACATCATAACTTTCCCTGAAATGGCTATTAATTATATAATCAACAGTATCCATTTTGTAACATTTATTATCTTTTTTAATAGATGGATACTCTATCAGTTTTAACCCATTAAAAGTATCTTTATGATCATTAACTCTCAAAGTTAACTCTCATTTTTGCACATCTATCATTGCTCGTCCAATGACTAGGAAAGGTCTCCCAAAAATAATAGGTATTTATTTTTCTTCCTTCATATGCAGAATAATGAAATCCACATGAAATATAAATTTATCCACTTTTACAAGAACATCTTCTATAGCCCCCTTAGGATAAGTAATAGATCGATCAACTAACTGAAGAGTTACAGTAGTGAGAGAAATATCTCTTAAGTCTAATCTTCTGAATATATATAATGACATGAGGTTAATGCTAGCTTCTAAATCACATAAAGCTTTTATATATAGTCTATCTTCAATTGCACAAGCTATAATGAAGTTACCAGGATCCTTGACTTTTTTAGGAAGCATTTTTTTGAATTATTGCACTGCATTATTCACTTAGTGCAACAGTCTCATAATCTTCAAAATTTCTCTTTTTGTTTAAAAATTAATTCATAAATTTGCATAACTTGGCATCTGTCCAAAGCTTCAGCAAATAAAATGTTAATTGTAAGCTTTTTAGATATCTCAAAAAATTTTAAAATATGTTAATCCAACTTCAACTGTCTAAGTCTTTATGGAAATGGAGGTGGTGGTCTTTCTATATTGATCTTAGTTATAGAGACAGACTTTTCTACCTTCTTAGGAACAATTTCTTCATGTTTTTCAGTTTCTTTGTTCTCCTTCTCAACTTCAGTCTCCTTTTGAAATACAACATTTAGTTCCCTTCCACTCCTGAGTTGGACAACTTTAACCTGCTCTTGCTCCTTATTCTTTTCTTTATGACTTATTTTAACGTTACTAAGAAGCGTTCCCTGAGGCCTATTGCTAAGTGCATAAGCGATTTGTCCATGTTGATTCTTAATATTTCTTATGGGAACACATTGACTTTGTAATTGATTCCCCATCAGTAACTGCACTTCTTCTATAGATAACTTCTTCTCCTTAAGTTATTAGTTACTTGTAAATCCTGAAGGATAAGAAGGTATATAGCTACTACTACCCTGGCTATTCCAATTTCCCAATATGTTTGCTTGATTGTTCCCCCATTGCTAATTTTCACCACCAAAATTATTATTCTAGTTAAACTTAGGGTGGTTTTTCCAACCTGGGTTGTAATAGTTAGAATATGGATTACTGGATCCATTATTAATTGCATTTAAAGTCTTTAATCATGATTGAGAATCAATAATCTGGCATAATGAATTTTCTTCTCTCACATGGGGTGTTTGAGAAAAGCTCATTCCAAATTGATCTAACTTTCTAGATGTTGCAACAACTTGAGATGCCAATATATAAATTACATCATTATCATGAACACTGACTACTTTCTTAGGATTTACCCTTTCAGAAGGTCAATGAAAATTATTTGTAGTCATCACTTCAATTAATGCATAAGCTTCATCAAATGGTTTTGACATTAATGATCCTCCAACAACATCATCAATAATAGGTTTAAGGGATCTACTAACCCATTATGAAATGTTTGAATAATTAACCAGTCTGACAAGACATGATGTGGACACTTTCTAAGGTTTTCTTTAAATCGTTCACATGCTTCATATATTGACTCACCTTCATACTGAGTAAAAAAGGTAATATCATTTTGAAGCTTATTAATTTTTGAAGGTGACAATTACTTAGCCAAGAATTTTTGTGCTAACTCCCTACAAGTTCTAATAGATCTAGGTACTCCACATCTTAGATTTATCCCTTAAGAAAAAAGGAAAAAGTTTAAGTCTAACAGCGTCACTTAATACATTATCATATTTAAATGTAACAAATAGTTCTAAAAAACTTGCAAGTAATAAGTTTGGATCCTCAGATGGTGTTCCCCCAAACTGATTATTTTGTATCATTTGTATAATAGCAAGCTTAAGTTCAAATGAATTAGCCGCTACAACTGGGGTTTGTATAATTAAGTGAATTTCATCTATTGCAGGGGTTGCATAGTCCCTTAAAGGTCTTTGAAAATCATGGTGTTCATTTTCAACAGTTTGGTTATTTAAGTGATTTTATGATCTGTTTATCGTTTCTTGAAAATTATAAAGTTCTTTTCATTTTTAAATTTTTTTGATAGTTCGTTCTAACTCAGAAGCGTAGGGCACTAACCATTTAGTTCACAAACTACATGTACAATTAAAAATAAAATAAAACTCTTAAAATAAAAATATTTTTGTTATTTTTATATATTTTTTGGTTTTTTTAGAATTTTTATTTTTTGAGTTTTTTATTTTTTATATTTTTAGAAATTAAAAAAAATACTTATAAAAGAAAATAAAATACAATTCTCCAAAAATAAATCTGCAGCCAAATAAAAAAATATTTCTAAGTCTGAAAATTTTGTTATTTTCTCCAGCAACGGAGCCAAAAACTTAACCCTACATGCAATTACGTAATTATTTAAGTATGAAAGATGGCCAAAATATTGACCCAATTTTTATTCAGCAGCTAGTGTGCAAAATAAATGTAAAATTAAATTGATTAAAGGTTTACACACTAGGGATATTACACAAGTATACTTTTCGTTTCAAGTAATATAGAGTTTTATTTAAAAACCCCAGTATCGAACCCACTGGAAAAATAAGGATTTTACTATACTAACTTAGAAATATTTCTATTTAAACTGTAAATTAAATTTGCAGGAGAATAATATCAAACTGTTTTTAAAAGGGTGTAACTAAAGTTACTACTTCTACTAAAAGTAAATGCAAAGTCTCTAAATTAAACATGTGTGAAGAAGTACGATTTTAATAAAAAGTCTTTCCCCTTGCAAAGAGAATGTAAATCAATATAGAAATCAAATGATTAAAGATGAAAATGAGGTATTGTGACAAATAAGAGTGTACATATTATTTACGCTTTCCGAGCATAAATAACACAAACTAATCTAAAGTTATTTCTAGCTTGAGTGGTAGTACTGAGTAGATTCTAGTCTATCACTTCTAGATTACCCACTGTGTCCTCTCTATAGGACCTACCAGAGACCCTTAGTTCTAACAATAGACTAAATTGGCAAACGATATAGCCTGTCACCCTAGAAAAACCAATTTTATACCCATCAAAACTTATCTCTTTATCTATTTGCACTACCCCTAGATTTGGCATCCCCTTCCTCCAAGGTTTAGTGTGGTACTCATTAGTTGGTGAAATCATAGCCCTCTCAGGTCACTTTGTTTCACAACAGATTTTAACAACACAAATGACCAGTTTGTAAAGTAAATGAAGAATCGATGAAAATACCATCACTTTGTTTGAATAAAAGAAATCCTTAAAACATGTTAATCCCACACATCATTACTTCTCATTGTAAGGAGAAAGAAAAGAAAATTACTCAGAAATCATGGGGATAACAAAACAAAACATCATATATATTAAAGCCAAATTTACAAGACAAATCTTAAACGAATGTATAAATACTTATCTCAAACTTCTCCCCAAACAATCCTCTGAATTTTTCGGACAGAACTTGACTCCACAAGACTCGCACAAGATTTTACAATCACCACACTCCCACTATAGTTGCCTCCCACCCCTATAGTGATCTAAACAACTACTAAAAATAAAGTTTTTCTCTTTCCTCCTCCCCTAAATGTGTAGAAATGTCTTCTTAATGTAGAGTTCTGAAAATAACTAAGGGTCACTTAAGACACATTTTTTAAATTCGTCCAAATTCAATGAATATTTGGCAAATCGTTTCTGGCGCCTAGACGCCCAACCATCGCGCTTAGGTGTCAGCCTTCTATAACATCCTGGGTGTCAGATCCTGGCACCTAGGTGCTAGGTCACCTTTTGTGTCTTTGGCTTCAATTTACCCATTTTTGCTCATTTTTCTCTTAAACTCCATTTCTTAATCTGAAACCAAAAACACACAAAATATCTTTCATTAAAACTTAAGATCATTAAAAATAAGGATGAACTACATAGATAAAAACAGGTAATTCTGAGGGGTATCATCAATAATATGATGAATCAAAATAAGATATGTACATGATTTTACATTTCTTTCTTATACTACTTATTTTTTTTATTTTTAGTTCCTTTTTTTTCTGCATTTACTTCTTGTATACTTATTTTGTTTCCTACTTTTACTAGCATTTTTTTCTTTTACTTGATCCAATTAATTTATTTCTTCTTGTTACAGTTGGCTTCAAATAGTGGTGGCGACCAATCTCCTCGAGGAGCTATCACCATCACCTTTAGGAGAAAGAAGCAGATGATTATGCACCCCATCCTACATATGAATATAACTATGATGGTCACCACTGTGACCTCCACATACGTACCCTTCCAACCATTCACTCCAACGCTAGTGATACCAATGTACCACATCACTTTATAATTTTTTATAGGATAAGGACTTGCACTTGAATGATGTCCAAGTAAAAGCTCACCAGCAGTTGGTAGCTCTAGCCGCCAGTCTAGCCATTTAGACTTTGACATCTAGAGGGAACACCTAAGAGGAGAAAGAAGTGAAGAATCTACTCCCTTAGCTCACAAGAACTTGCATACAATGTACACCACTCTTCTAATTAGAGCTCCACACTGATTTATAACGAAGTCAGCAGGTTTGTCGCAGCGTTCAACGAGGACATCTGGACCCAATTTTTTTGCTCGATTCACTGAGTTGGAGTTGAGGATGGAGGCAACGCTGGAGGAGGTATGACATGAGGCATGCCGACATGGCAAGTACCCGGGAGTGGAAGAGAAGAGAGTAGTTTTTCCTTTATATACTTTATTGATTATTATTATTTCTCATGAATATGTTTTTAATTTACATTTATTTATATACTCTACTAAAGTTTCTTTAACTTATATTTGTTGTAATATTATTGTGATTTTATTCACTGTGGATGCATTATGTTACATGCGTTTGAGACATGAATATGGTTGCATTGTATTTTTTTGTCACAGTTGTAAGCATACAAAATATGTTAGTTCAAGGTCTTTTTGTCTGGTACATATTTCCGACGAACTTTAGACGGATAAACTGTCGGCAATATTTAATTAACATATTCATTAACCAGTTCCTTGATACGAGCTAAACTTGTGGAAATGATTGTAAAAAATTTAGCCAACTCTTTACTGCTGACAAATCAATCAGAAATCCACTTTTTTTTTTTCCAATTTAGTATAACTAATAGACATTTTTCATTTTTGGCAGACTTTTTATTGTTTTTTTGCAGGAAAAATTTTCAACACATATTTTACCTAATTTTCATAGGGATTCATTTATGGAAACAATATTATATCAGAATTCTGCACGTAGAGTTACGTACAGAGTTCAATAAAATCACATAGCACAATAACACATTGAAATATTTGCCCCCGTTTATTCAGATGTTATTGTATGTTATTCATGTATTATTGTGTTATGATAATAATCATGATGTAATAATAACACAATAACACTTTAATAACACTTTAATAACACTTTAATAACATACAATAACACCTAAATAACATGCATGGAATATTCCCGTGTTACAATGCCGATTTTTTTCTTCTTTACGTTTGGCATGATTTCATTGAACTCTGCATGTAACTCTACGTACGGAGTCCTTATGTAATATTTTTTTCTCATTTATGACAGAAATTTAGATAACCGGAAAGCATTTCCGACCAGCGGCATTCTAGCCTTTCAAAATCCATAAAAAATTAGCAGGAAATTAATTTTTCTGGTGATATAGAAATAAATTATTAAAAGAAGGAATATCAATATATTCAATTATAAGCTAAACTTTATATAGGGAAATTGAGGTGAGTAATTATTTTCTTATCTATACCAATTTCGGTTCTTTCAATTTTAAAATATATTTATGTTTGTAAAGATTAGACTATGATAACAAAAACAAAATTAAATGAATGTTTCCTATTTTAAAAAAAGTTCCATAGATTACATTTTCATTGAAACTTATATTTCAATATTTGAAAAAAATATCTTATGAAAATCGAATGAAATAAATATATAAATCAATCAAAGTAGTCACCCTCATTACAATTTTTTATGTGGAAAGCATTGAAGGCCAGCCTCATATTGCCCAGTTTTAAACAGGCTATTTACAAGAACAAAGAGTTCAGAGTTTGTATGTTTATACTCGATAAAGATAAAATGATGTGTTATGCATTATGAAGCAAATTAATTTTTTGAAGTATTAAACGCATATATTTATGCATGTCAGAATCAAATCACCTATAATTTGATAGAAGCAAACAATGCAGGTTAGTGTTAGATAATAAGCTTCGATATTTGGATGCAAGGAGCAAATTTTGTGAAGAGCAATGTTTATATTATTATATATTGAGGGGGAAATCAGCATATTCAAAGAAGCTGTAACCCATTGGTTAAAGAAGACCATTATTTTCTCAAAGTTATGAATTTAAAGTTGCAAACACTAACATTAATCTCTCATTGTCAAAAAAACCAAAATAATTGCTGCTTCAACGATCGTTACAGGCCAAGCTAGAAACACTCAATAGCCTGGGAAACACATCTGCATAACCTTAGGATCATGAGATGCCCACACTCAAGACTTCGAACTGCACCGATGACCTTATTCACAATAGATGGTGGGACGGTCGTCTGCTGCTCGCAAACTTTAATCTTTAACTCGGATGGATTAGATGGATATATCCCACTGTTGTTACAAAAAAAATAAAAAAGATTTACACATACATTTCACTCGATACCGCCTTATATATGCATGAAAAGGTGTAATTGGCTCTTTAAAAATTAAAATGATGGTATTTTTTATGTGAAATGAAAGTTTTGTGTGGCAGAAACATAAAAAGTAAGGGATAATTGTTAGGTACTTAAATATGTATGAATTGGGTAAATGCCCCAAAAATAAATTACATCCTGTGAGATTCAGTTTCGGTCGATCGATTGATAATGAAAGAGTGTCTTTTACTCACCATTTCAGGCTGGACATGTCAATGCCCAGAATGAGTTTCCTGCTGCCTCTGGAACTGTAGAAACAGAGTTGAAGTTCAAGCTCCCCGGCTGAAAAATGATTCAAATTCAATCCAGGTGAGTTCAGGACAGTACGAAAATATATGAGTAAGGAAATATTGAATTCAGCACATAGTGGCTCCCACGGTCATCATTTTGAAGTTTAGTTTCATTTTGAGTTTGAGGCCTTATCCTCTAAGGGTTTGTTCGGCACAATTTTCTGTAAAAATATTGTAGGGGTTGTTCGGGATAACTTTTGTTCTTCTTGACATGTTGTTCCTAGCTTTAATTTATTTTAATTATACTTGATTTGATATAAAACATTTGATATTTTAAAACATGTTTAGTTGTCTTTAAGAAAACTCATCTTCTGAAATTTTTTTTTAAACAAATTGCTTTATTTTCAAAAACAAAACATAAAATTATTTGAGAATTAAAGAAACAAACATATTAGAAAAGCAAAAATAAGAGTAAGCCCGCTTAACCAGTAGTTTTTCCGACTTCGTTTCCTAAAGCTTTAGTATCTAAAAAGAGCCCTTTTGATTGAGCTCGTCGTTTCATGTTATAGTGAAAGAATTGTGTTACGTGATTTCTCAAATTCAAGCAAAAATTTTAAAAAGATGCTAAGTTTCTTTTATCAAAGTTCTTTTTTCTCATTCTCTCTCTAAGGTTTTGAGCTAAAGTTTATGCATTACTATAGGCTTTCATTTGCTTAACCTTAACTAAAGTGCATAATAAAAAGGGTGGTTCCCTCAAGCTTACTTCTTCTAAGCTTATTTACCTTAATAACTGATGGAGATGGCTAGAGTTCTGAGAGCCAGAGAGTGGATGTAAGCTTAAGCTTTCAGAGAACCTATTCCATTATAAATCTCTCATCTGCTTTATTTTGTGTGGCTGATTCTCTCCCTTGCTCTGTTTCTCCCTTCACATTATAATATTTGTCCATGCCACATTCAGAATGCCAATTTAATACATTTAATTAGACCAACTATACCTTTAGGTTTCTGATAGTGGAGGAGAAAATCAAACCACAAAAGAATTACAAAAGTAAACTTTTATTGATATAAGGATAGAGTTACAACACACACAAACTGAAAATAACATCACCAATACATAAAACGACAAAAACAAAACACATTGAAAGTGCATCATAAGAGCGGTGGAAGTCGGCTAGGTGGATCGACATGGTTGCAAGGATGGTGGCAGCAAAGGAATGCTGATGGTAGCGAAGGGAAGGTGCAGAATTGCAGGGACAGCAAGGTAAAATAGAGGGGATGGAGCTGTAGAGGCTAGGGAAGGGGATTAAGAGTGACTGGAGGCTATGGGAAGGAGAAAGACTGCATAGCCAAAAATGGATGAAGATACATCACCACCTTGGAGTAGGATACCGCCGGACCATCACCCCCTCCTCAGATACAACCCACAACGGGGAAAAGGACTCCACAAGGGAATCTGAAATCAAGACAGCAAAAACTACTTCCCAACTCTGAGAACAGCTACTAAATAGACTCTTACATGAAAAAGAAATGAAATAGATAAAAAAAGAAACTCCCGCACAAAAGAAAGCGGTGGTGGTCCATAAATATTCAGAAATTAGCACTAAAATTACTGTCAATAGAAGAAGAAACACAAAAGGAAGGAGAGGCCCTTGCGGCATTGTCGCCTTTTCCAAATGCTCGATCCAAGCGAGAGATAAGAAAGGAAGGTCGCCTGGGCCGTGGTGGCAGCAAAGGAATTTTGATGGTAGTGAGGGGAAGGTGCAGAATTGCAAGGAAAGCAAGGAAAAATGCAGGGCATGGAGCGGTGGAGGGTAGGGAAAGGGATTAGGAGTGACTGAAAGCTATGAGGAAGGAGGAGGAGGGCTGGATAGCCAAAAAGGGAGAAAGATACATCAACACCTTGGAGTACGATACAGTCGGAGCACCATAAAGGGGACAAGAACTTCACACAAGAATCTGAAATCAACACACAACAAGAACTATTTCCCACCTCTGAGAACGACAACTATAGACTCTTACAGGAAGAAAGAAGGAAAGAGATAAAGATGGAAACTTTCATACAAAAAGAAAGAGGTGGGGGTCCAAAAATATTCAGAAATCTGTCCTAAAAATACTGTCAAATGAAGAAAACGCGGAAAAGGAATGAGGGGCCCTGACAGCACTGCCACCCATTTCCAAGTGCTTGATCCAAGAAAGAGATACGAAAGGAAGGTCGTCTGGGCCGCCCGATCCTTTTGGAAGCTTGGACCGGCCCCCTAGACTGGCCCCCATGCCAAACAGTTTAGCCGACCCTTGTTTCCCCGTATTTGGGCAAAAAGTTCCTGCACACCTGCTTCCTGCATCTATGAGGGGACGCCCGCTTCAGTCCCTTTGTATGTTGAGTAGCATTAAACTTAAATAAGATTTAATAAATCCTATAAATCAGAAATTAGTGAATTTTGTGAGGATTAAGTCTTTAAAACTTTTTGATATGAACATGTTATATGCAATTAAATCTAGTAAATTGTATGATTACTTAATTTAAAATTTAAGGGTTTATAATGTTATTGTTACTATATTTACTTAACCTATATCATCTTTAATCAGATTAATTAAATAATAATTACCATGAAAATTAGACATTAACTTCTGTTAAATCAAATTAAAACATAAATAATACTAAGTTGTCTCAGTCAATGCTTTTCAAGTAATTAATATTTATTATTATGCTAATTTATTTCTTAATATAATCAAATTTAATTTCTTTGATTAACTGCTAATAATTATAAGAAAAAAATTTAAAATTTTAGTTAGAATAATTAAATCCTAATTATCATAGAATAGTATACTAATTAGTTATTAATTGGTACTTTAATAAATTGATCAAACAATATAATTTCTCTACTTTTAGGGGCGTTTACATACATTCCACCCAATTCCTATGTAATTACATATCTAACACCTAAAGTTTGCCTTTTTTTTAAATTTATACCACCCAAATCTTTCATATCACATAAAAAATACCACTATTTTAAACCTTAAAAGGAAAAATACACTTTCTCATGCATAGATAAGGTAACCATATATGTAAAAATTAAAGTTAAGGTGTTAGATATGTATATACATAAGAATTGNTATATATATATATATATATATATATATATATATATATATATATATATACATATATACATATATGGCTCTGCTCGGTTTCACCTCATGGCGAACCCTAGCTACGATATTTCTCGCATCTGATTTCCTCTATTTCACCTTCGTCGTAGGCTTCGTCTGATGGAAGAGCTTGCGTCGTCTTCTTCTTTCGTAGCGATTTTGTTAGCCTGCATCGTCTGGCTCGTCTTCTGCGGTGTTTCGCTGTAGGTTGAAGGGCGCCCGACTGACCCAGCTCGGCAGCTCGCGTCGTTTCTAGTAGAGCTGAATTTGCAAGGTTTTTCGCATTGTCCGCTTCTGTCGTCGGGCTGCATCATCTATTCCCTACAGGCTGAAGGGCGTCGACCTAGTTCGACGCTGCGCCACGACAGCCTCATGTTTATGTCCTTTCTGCTCAAGTTGAAATCGCAGGGCATCTTCAAGGGGGTTTTATGCTCGTGTTCTTTGTTTTATGGCTTCGGAATTTGCTCTTTGCTTTGGTTTTTCATTGTTCTTAACGCCACACCTCCATCTATTGGGGATGGCTTCGAACAGATCGTATGTTGCTTCTCTTGCGGGTGTCCATGCCTCAGGTACACCTAAGTCGTGCTATTTACCTCCTTCGTTTGAGTGGGAGGAAATCAAAAAACCCGGTAAGAACAATGGGAAGCCTATCATTTTTTTTATAAAAGCAAGGAATTCAATTTGTTTCCTCCTGCCGACTGAATTTAGTCAGAAAATTTTTGTATGACCATCCCAAAATGGAAGTGCTTCGTAAGGAATTTGAGCTTATGCATCTGGTTGAAGAGTGAAAAATTGGATTGTTAGATGGAAGAAACATTCTCATACAACTTAATAATGAAAAAGATTACACACGCTTATTTGTTAGAAGGATAATTTGGATTGAAAGAGCAATGAAGATTCTAGAATGGACTGTGGATTTCGACCCCCAGACGGAACCTCCAATCATTCTGGTTTGGATTTGTCTCCCTGGTATGAAATTTCATTATTTTACTCAAAAAATTTTGTACGTTATTGCCTCAGCTTATGGTAAGTCACTCAAAATGGACATTTCTACTTTTAATCTTCTCTGTCCATTTGAAGCCATAATACTTGTTGAAAGAGACATCACTTCATCTGCTTCTTAGGAAATTTGGTTGGGCACACAACATCATGGATATTAGTGATTGAGCATTTTCCTTCGTATTGTACGAACTGTCGTATGTTCGGTCACTCCAGTTCTCAATGTCATCATCTACACCCACGCCTCAGACCAAAAAAATACAGTGCTCCACTAGAGATAGTGATTTCGTCTCCTCCTATCAGCTTCAAGTTATTGACACTATTGATCATCAAAAAGATACCCCCGAAAACGTTACTATTCTTGCAGATAATATGACAACCATTCAACCTTCTTTGGAAGCTCCTATTAAGGGTGAGAGGGAGATTATTCAAACCCATCTAGCCCTAGAACCTATCACCGATATTACATGCGGAAATACTTCCGCTGCTTCACAACCGCCTCATCAGGTCGAGCAAACTGTAAATATTGCTCAGGCTTATGTGGGTCATGATGTGCAACAGCCTACACATGTTCAACAACCTTTAGAACAATCTATTATTCAGATAAGTCAATCATCGAATGAGGAATGACAGGTCTACACATCCAAGAGGAAGAAGAAGAATGGAGAACTACTTGAGCTTAGGAATTTGGATGATACTTTTCCACCGACGGGCATAAAAGTGTTAGGGACTTCCCACTTTAGTCCTCCATCTGCCTCTAGTTCTCGGAAGGAAACCAACTAACAAATTGGTAAGGTGCGTACCATTACCCGAAGTAACAAAAGTATGATACATCAAATTTCTGAGCTCAAATAGGTCTCCATTCTTCTTTTTCCTCCGAGATATGTAGAGCTGTCATTCGTCATCCGAGGACTGACTCATTTGATCAATGAATTGGTGCAAAGGTGGTCAGACAGGTGTAGGCTCTGCTACGGCTTCCTTGCTTTGTCATGGCGAACCCTAGCAATTGTTGCAGCTTCGTTGCTTCTTCTCCCGCGTCTTTGCGCCTGATTCCGTTTCGTCTCCCAGTCTTCCGGTCTCGCGAGTTTTACCGACTCTGAGACGCGGCTCGTCTCCCGTCTTCCCGTCTCGCGAGCTTTCCAGGCTTTGTGGCTCGCCTTTCCGTATTGCGAGTACAGCTCACGATTTCTGCTCCTCTGTTGCTTGTCCTGTCTTACAACGTTCTCTCCTTTTCAGCTTCGGTTGTTTCAATGCGATTTTTCCTGTGTTTATCAAAGTTGTTTTCTTCTCTGTTCTTAACGTCGTATCTCTATTTTTGAGGATGGCTTCGGACATATCGTATGCAGCTGTCATTGCGGGTGTCCACGCGTTAGATATACCTAAATCGTCCTCTTTCGCTCTTTCATTTGAGTGGGCGGAGGACATCAACAAACCTGGTAAGAAGAATGGAAAGTATGTCATCTTTTTTACAAAAGCTGAAGGTATTCAACTTTGTTTTCTCCAGTCGTCTGAATTTGGTTGAGAAATTTCTATATAGTCAAATCAAAATGAAACTTATTCGCGAGTAATTTGAACTTATGCACTTTGTTGAGGAGTGGAAAATTGGACTATTAGATGGGAGACACATCTAATTGGATGCAACTGCCCTTGCGGATGTTCATGCCTAAGGTACACTTAAATCGTCCTCTTTCCCTCCTTCGTTTGAGTGGGCGGAGGACATCAACAAACTTAGTAGGAAGAATGGAAATTTTGTCATTTTCTTTACAGAAGCTGAAGTTATTCAACTTGCTTTCTCCTGTCGTCTGAATTTGATTGGGAAATTTATATATGGTCATCCAAAAATGAAGCTTATTCGCAAGTAATTTGAACTTATGTATTTTGTTGGGGAGTGAAAAATTGGATAATAAGATGGGAGACACATTTAATAGTATGCAGCTGCCCTTGTGGATGTCCATGCCTCAGGTACACCTAAATCGTTCTCATTCCCTCATTCGTTTGAGTGGGTGGAGGACATCAACAAACTTGGTAGAAAGAATTAGAAGTCTGCCATCTTTTTTATAGAAACTAAATATATTTAACTTGTTTCCTCCTATCGTCTGAATTTGGTTGAGAAATTTCTATATGGTCATCCAAAAATGGAGCTTATTCGCAAGGAACTTAAACTTATGCATTTTGTTGGAGATTGGAAAATTAGACTATTAGATGGGAGACACATCCTTATTCAAATTAATAATGAAGAAGATTACACGCACTAATTTGCTAGAAGGATAATCTGGATGAATAACAAAGCAATGAAGATTCTGAAATGGTATGTGGATTTTGACTCACAGACGAAACCGTCAATCATTCCAGTTTGGATTCGCCTCTCTGGTATGAAATTTTATTATTTTTTTCTCAAAAAGTGTTGTACTCTATTGCCTCAGCTTATGGTAAGCCACTCAAGACGGACATTTCTACTTTTAATCTTTTCCGTTCATCTGAAACCAAAGTACTTGTTGAAAGAGATTATTTCTTCCGCTTTTGAAAAAATCTGGTTGGGCACACAATACCATGGATATTAGCAGAAGGTAGAGATTGAGCATTTTCCTTTGTATTGTTCAAATTGTCGTATGTTCGACCACTACAGTTCTCAATGTCATCACCTACACCCCCACCTCAAACCAAAAAAACAAAAAACTCTGCTAGAGGCAGTGATTCCATCTCCTCATGATCAGCTCCAAATTATTGACACTATTGATCATCAAGAGGATACACCTGAAGACGTCATTATCCCCGCAAACAATATGTCAACCATTCAGTCTCCACACAATGTTGTAGCTCCCCCGTCTTTGAAACATCCTATCATGGAAGCGAGGGAGATTCTTCAGACTCTGTTGACCCTAGAACCTATCACTAATATTGCAGGGGGGGCATACTTTTTTTGCTTCATTACCACCTCATCAAGTCCAGAAAGATGTCATTTATATTTATATATATATATATAATTTCATTTATTCCAAATCTATACTTATCTAAGTTTAATGTTACTGTTTACCTAATGTCGTTGATTTCCCTAGTCCACAAAGATGGACATGCAACCGTTGATGGAATTTTTGAAGCATTGACGAGAATATAATGTATTCACAATTTTATCCTCGAGGATGCTTAGGCAGATCCCAAAGAGTGAGAATGCGCGCCTATACTAAGAGGTTCCTCGTATATGATTTTCATGTCCCATTTTGAGTACATAGTGTTTAAAGAAATAGCGATGCATTCATACTCTAATTTGTCCGTCAGCTGCGTTAGTTGAAGTTTGTCTCATTAATTCAATCTAAATGGATACAACATGAAGTAANAAAAGTTAACTTTCTTATGCAGTGGATAACAAATTATCCAAAAAATATGTAAAAGAATACTATTTCGAGCAAGCACATGTTTCTAACTTAATAGTTTATGATAATATTTACTAAAAAAAGAAAGGAGAACGAATTGGTGTAATGATGAGTAGTCAACGGATGGAAGCAAAAGAAATGTTGTAACACTCATTAAAAGAAGTCAACATGCAAANAAAATGAAGGAGATGCTGAGTTTGTGAAACATGAAATTAAGTTAAATCCAGCGAATTTCCAGATTTTGTAAAACACAGAGTTAAGTAAAACTAGGAGGAATGGGACAGAATTCTATAGCATATCTACCTAACAGTCCCTAATTTTTTACAGTTTTTTTAAACAAGGACATTCATATAATCGAACCAAACGTCCTTTCCCTATAAAACTACCCGAAGTTTAATATATAGGCATTACNCTCCATCAAAAGGTTAACGGTTACGCCGACTCCTTTGTGTTCAGACTGTGATTCAATCACGCCAATGGGAACGTTCCAGAAGTCTATTGGAGTCTCAATGTCAATCCATTTGATCGGCATCTAGTTTTGATATCAAACCTACAATCATACAAATTCATCACTCCACTCTGATTCCAGGTTCTAATCTCACCAATGCTCTTTCAAGTGCTATTCATATCCTTCTTGAGTTCCAAGTTCTCAGATATATATAAATGGTGCTTAAGATCATATCCTTCTTGAGTTCCAAGTTCTCAGATATATATAAATGGTGCTTAAGACCACAACCATAAAAACCTATAGAGTGGATCATGCTGGAATAGAAGAGGCGGCCATAATAAATAAAATGGCATTTCATAGAATAATCTTTCAAAATCCATAAACACGCGCTTACGAGCTTCTCTAACATTTTTAGAAGATATTCTTTTGACTAACCTCACATCATGATTCTTGTTTTCTTCAATATTTATCATGTATTGATCCATAGATCAACTTGCACATTTGCTTGACACTTGCGACAAAGATGAGTATTCTGGCAATTATTCTGTTGTCAAATTGTCACATGCAAAATGCTTTCGCATTTATGCCTTGTTCATAAATGTATAGATCTCCTTTTCACTTCCCCAAGCACCAATTTTTAACTTGCACATTATGCCTACATGCTAGGCTTTTATGCAAATTGTATTTTAAATCTACTTACCGTTTCAAAAAACCCTTAAAAGATTTTCAAGTATAAACTAGTAAATAATCACAAAAGAAGAAAACCTAAATAAATAAACAAGAATTTAGGGTTAGAAAAGAAAAAAATTCAATGATTATCATCAAAAAGTGTTCTGGAAGAAGAGGAGGAGATGTACTATAATACCCAATATAGCCAAAAATAAATAAATAAAAGTTTAATTTTAAAATAAATACCATTTTACATATTTCCCAATAATCATTCAAACTATTTTTACAAAATTCAAAATTTTATCTTATCAAACTAATATATAAGAGTATAAATAAACTATTAATATAATTAATATTACAAAATCTATTAATAAAAAATAAAATTCATTTTTTATTTTAATATTTTCCTAAGGTCATGTAACGCTCCCATATAGGGGTGTTGAGAGCCTTGGTGCTGGCACAACTGAGAGTGAAGACAAGTTATGTAACGCTTCCTTAAAAGGAAGCAACGGAGACGAATGAAAGAAAGACGAAGCGAGTATTCAAGTGTTCAAAAGAAGAACCAAAGCAAGTAAGCTCGTGCGATAAGTAGAAAAGAAGGGACAGAAGCGGGAAGAGCGAGTCTTTTCATATACAGGCTTGGATATGAACCAAGCAGGGAGGCAAAATCAAAGAGAAAAGACGAAGACCTACTTCTAGCTTGTGAATTCAATAGAAGATGGAGAGTGAGAGAGTGAAGATGAGCCTTTGAGGTTTTCAACAAGTTGTCACTTCGTGCATGCTCGCGGAGGGAATAAGCGAGTCGAGGCAAAAACGTGACAAGGAAACTCACATGGTCTTATGCACAAACAAAATAGAAAAATGCGAAAGACGTGTGATAATGCTTGCAAAGCAAGATTAGTGCTTACTTACAATTGAGCAGGAGCAATAATCCTAAATTTAGAAAGTTACTTTCTAATTATTGATGAATTTTGTATTCTATCAATATACTTATGTTGAAATCTAAGTTTTACTAAGTAAATATTACAAGAGATAATAATAAGTGTAGAATTTTGAGTTTCTTATTTTAGTGTTATTCTCGTTTATTTTCTTTTCATTGTTATATATTTTTCTTCTTGAGTTAGTTTATCTTCGGTAAGTTGTAATGTTTGTAATTAAGTTTCGTGGTTGTTCTTTTTAATGCAAGGAGAAGAGTTGTAATTTGATTATTGAGAAATAAGAGTATGATTTTCTCCACTTTCTTCATGGTATCGGAGCTTGAAAACAAATCCTAGACCTCCTTCCTTCGTTGAAATCTCCCCCTGCAGCCGCAAGTTCCTGTAGGCCCTCCGTTTGATCCTCTTATCGCTACCGGCTCCCAATGGGCAGCCATTGCTCATTTCTGTAGGCACAGGCCCAACAACCACAAGCATAGCTCAGAAACTACAAGTTTGGTGCTGCGTGGGAGGTACTTTCTTTTTCTAGTGAAAATTCCATCCGGACCTATCTGCAGATCGTCGGCCGTCAGTGTTCATCTCCCTGCGAGATCATGGCACTTGGACCATGTGGTCTCTTCATCAAGCAACAGGTCCCAAGCAGAGGAACTTGGTGTTCCCTGCTTATTGATTCTCCCCAGCCCATCAAGCCAACCATTCAATGGATCGTCATCTTGATGCGACTCTTTCTAATGGGAATCCAAAACCAGCAAAGAGAATTCCAACAACTGTAGAAACTCATTCCTGTGGCAGGAACTTCTCCCAACAGCCACCGGATTAGCCGACCTGCAGACCCTACCCGACTCTTCCCTATGGCCGAAAATCCCTGCAGTAGGCCTTCCNTTCCTGTGGCAGGAACTTCTCCCAACAGCCACCGGATTAGCCGACCTGCAGACCCTACCCGACTCTTCCCTACAGCCAAAATTCCCTGCAGTAGGCCGTCATTCGTCGAGTTCTTCCTGCAAGCCTTCCCTAGCAACATCTTTGCCGCCAGATCTACCAAGCGGCTCAATTTCCTCTTACTGCAAGNTTCGTCGAGTTCTTCCTGCAAGCCTTCCCTAGCAACATCTTTGCCGCCAGATCTACCAAGCGGCTCAATTTCGTCTTACTGCAAGCCCTTCTCCGTCGGATTCTCCCTACAAGCCCTCCATTGTTCACCTTGTTGTTGTCAAACCTGTCTTCCAGCAACAGCAGCCATTGAGCCTCTCTCTTGTTGCAGCAGCAGCTACTCCTACATCAATTGTACCTCTTCTTCTGTAAAAGTCACTTGCCAGACCTTTCTTCCTACATCAATTGTAACTCTTCTTCTGTAACAGTCACTTGCCAGACCTTTCTTCCTACATCAATTGTGACAAACTTCCTCCCTGCAATAAAAGACACCCCTAAATACAAAAGGTTTATGATCAAGTACGGTATGAAACATTGAGTTTCACTCCGTAAGTTAATTGTCTTATGTGTGAATATTGCAAATAATTTGGCNAAGCCCTTCTCCGTCGGATTCTCCCTACAAGCCCTCCATTGTTCACCTTGTTGCTGTCAAACCTTTCTTCCAGCAACAACAGCCATTGAGCCTCTCTCTTGTTGCAGCAGCAGCTACTAACTCTTCTTCTGTAACAGTCACTTGCCAGACCTTTCTTCCTACATCAATTGTAACTCTTCTTCTGTAACAGTCACTTGCCAGACCTTTCTTCCTGCATCAACTGTGACAAACTTCCTCCCTGCAATAAACGGCACCCCTAAACACAAAAGCTTTATGACCAAGTACGGTATGAAACATTGAGTTTCACTCCGTAAGTTAATCGTTTCTCAGGTGTGAATATTGCAAATAATTTGGTAACTCAACGAAAAGGTGCTCGAAACTAAATAGAAAACCTGAGGGGAGGAAAACCAAGACAGCAAGGCCCGTGCTTCTATCTCTTTTAAAGGGTTAGCCGACCTTAGCCCATTCATCAAGGCGCAATTAGAGGTATTGAAGAAACTTCTTTCAAGCACAACTGAGTGTAAAAATTTGATGATACACCAAGGTATCATGTCCACCTATATCGCTGATAATGGCAGTTTCAGCCTTAGATAATAGATTTAGGAATTTCTGATCACATTACTAGAGATATACATTCTCTCACCAACTACCAAGAGTTTAATGACTCCAAATTTGTCAGACTTGTGGAGTAATCTCAACTCAGAATTATTGAGAAAAAAAAGAAGGGAAAGTCTCCAAAGATGGAGCTGGACCAAGTCTCATTTGCTCACGTGGTGGGTAGCCCTTAGGTGGAGTCCGCGGTGGTATTCCCCTCAAGCTATAAGAAATGTCGTGATGGTACAGATGATTATCCTTTTGTTAAGAAGGGAAGTGAGAAAGGTGAAAAAGCAGAAATATTTTTCTCTGAATTAGAAATTTCTACCATGATGGAAAAATTCAAGTTTTCTTTTATTGGAAAATTTCAGTGGGGACACCCTTCTATGGATGCTATGAGAAAGTGTGTTGATGATCTTAAGCTGGTAAGCAAGTGGAAAGTGAGACTCATGAACAAGAGATGTGTGTTGATCTAATTAACAGTGGTTGAAGACTACATTAAAATTTTCTCCAAGAAATATCTTAATATCGCAAGCAAATCAAAGAAGTTACTCAAGTGGTCTCCTGATTTCACCCAAATCAGGAAACTCTCACTGTAGCGGTACGGTTTTAGTTCAACTGGTCTCAAGCTGCATTTTTTTCACCATCAGGTTCTCTACTCTATTGGGGTTATCCTTGGGGATCCTTTGAAGCTAGATTTGCCTACTTTCAACCTAACCAGACCCTCGGTGGCCAGAATACTTGTAGAAAGATGTTACTGAAGTCTGGTTGGGCACAACCCATAATGGTTATTGACAACACATTTTCATGGAGCCTAGACCCCCTTATTATACCCACTGTAAAATGTTTGGTCATATTTTTGATAAATGCCACAAGTTTCATCCAAATTTGAAATTTAAGATTCAGGTGAATAAAAATGGGTCTAACCCCACTGCTCTGGACATTTTAGTTCCACCCGGTGAGGATACTACCAGACATGAGGTGTTTGTTGCCCCTGAGGACCCCCATGACACTGTTGTTACTGTTACTGCGAGTGATGTGATGCTGACACCTTCAAACCCCATAGAAAACAATATTGATGAACTATTACCTACAAATGATAGTGTTTAGACTAATAATCAGGAGTATCCGCTGTAGAGGCAACCCATACTTCACATATACTATAACCTATTGTGAGTACTACGGTTGGTATTCCTTCTGCTTCAGCTCTACCACCCCATTAGAATGATTCTTCGGAATAGGAATGACAGGTCTATTCTAGGAAAAAGAAGACGAATGGAGGCCGACTCCAGCTCGGAAACATATTGGATGATACATAGGTTATTACTGACAATGACAATCATCTTACCAGCTTATTAACTTGCTCCTTCCCTAAAACTAGAGGCAGGGGCAAGACCAAATTGGGTCGTTCTCTAGCCACCTGATACTATGTATTTCGGCATTGTTAGGTTTTTAATTTAAATATCTAATGTATTTTTCTATTTTTTCTAGTTTTGGAACTATTTATGGTTTTGTGTGGGCAGGGTGTCATGTTTGGGCCGCCCACATTGTATCTGTATCTTCATTTCTATTTAATATATTAGCCTTTTTGGGCTTTCAATAAATAAATAAATAAAATAAAATATGCCCATGTATGATATATTTTTTTCATGATGTCGGCTGGAGTCGAAAGCTCTTTTAGGGTTTCCAATGGAGATTTCCGTCGCATTTGATTCTACCGCTCGAAGGAGAGGGGATTGCAACTCGTTTTGTCGGCTCTTGGTCCGGTCTACGTCTGTGTCGGCATTGTCGGTCACAGATTCTGGCTCAAGTTTGCATCGGCGTTCGTCTGTTGCGATTGCGTCTTCCTGTTTCGACGCTGCGCCTTTCCCTGCTTCTGCGCACTACAGTTTCGCTCCTTCTGTTTTGAAGCTTCATTTCTTCTATTTGCCTCTACGCCCGTGCTTTTCTCCGACTCAACAACAACAACTTGTTTCGACTGCTTGTCAGGAACTCGCTGCAGGTGAACGCCGAAACAACTCCTTGCTCTGATGGCACCTTCTTCTTCTTTGGTTGAATCGGCAAAGGCCTCATTTGTCCACGTGGTGGGTAACCCTCAGGTGGAGTCCGCGGTGGTCTTCCCCTAAAGCTATAAGGACTTCAACTAACAGTGACTGAAGACTACACCCAAATTTTCTTCAAAAAATATCTTAATAATGCAGACAAGTCAATGAAGTTACTCAAGTGGTCTCCTGATTTCAACCCAAATTATGAAACTCTCACTCTACCGGTATGGTTTAGTCTAACTTGTCTCAAGCTGCATTTTTTTCACCATCAAGTTCTCTACTCTATTGGGGTCATCCTTGGGGACCTTTTGAAGCTAGATCTGCCTACTTTCAACATAATCAGACCTTCTGTGGTCATAATTCTTGTGGAAAGAGATATTACTTTACCTAATATTACTAAAGTCTGGTTGGGCACAAATCATAATAGATATTGACAACAAATCGTCATGGAACACAGACCCCATATTGTACCCATTGTAAGACATTTGGGCATATCCTTGATAAATGTCACAAGCTCTATCCTAATTTAAAATTTAAGAAGTGAATAAGAATGAGTCTAACCCCACTGCTATGAACATTTTAGTTTCATCTAGGAAGGATACTATTAGACAGGAGGTGTATGTTGCCCCTGTAGACCCCCCCAATGACATTGTTATTATCGTTACTGCGAGTGATGTGATGTTGGCACCTTCAAACCCCATATAAAATAATACTAATGGAATATTACCTACAAAAGATAGTGTTCAAAATGATAATCAGGAGAACCTCAGAGCACCCCTTCTTTAGAAAGTATCTGGTGTAGAGACAACTCATACTTCACATATAGTAGAACCTATTGTGGGTACTACGGTTAGTAATCCTTCTGCTTCAGCTCTACCACCTCATTTGACTGATTCTTCGGCTGATGAATGGCAGGTTTACACTTCCAGAAGGAAGAAGAAAAATGTAGATCTACTTGAGCTCAGGAGTCTTATAGATGATATTTTGGTTACTTTCGGGTAATGGTACGCACCTTACCAATCTGTTAGCTAGATCCCTTCCGAGAACTAGAGCCAGAGGCAGGCCTAGAATGAGATGACCCTCACTTTTTCAGCGCCCTGATGGTTTTGGGTTTTTTTTTTTATATGTACCACTTTTTAACTTTTTTGTGTGTTGTAACGTGTGGATTTGGTGCTTATTTTTAGGCCCACTCATACAACATATCTGTATTTTTTCTCTTTAATTTATAAACCCTTGGGCTTTTTTCAACACACACACACACACACACACACACACACACACACGTGCATGCTCCTGTACTTAATTTATTCCCCTGTTTAGCCCATCTGTTTTACCTTTCAAGTAGTTGTCGTTCAGGGAACTAGGCTAAGAAGGCCATAGAGAGAGCGAGAGTTATCTGTTAGAAAGCAAGGGAAAAACTGAGGTAATTAAAGGAAACTTGAGAGGTAAAGTAAATAATTGAATATAGATAATATATATATATATATGTATATATATATATATATGGGTATGACATTGTCTTTCCTTATCGGCTTTATTAGGGTTACGCCTCATGGCGAACCCTAGCAAATGTTTCGCATCAGACTTCTCCGATGTCGTTTTCTGTCGTCGTCGGCTTGCGTCACACTTCTTGTTTCTACATCGACTATGGCTCGCGTCTGCGTCTTGCATCTTGCTCAATTTTGACACCGGAAACTTCGCATGTTCACGTCTGTCACCTCCTGCGGTTGCGCATCTTCGGCTCCCGGCTCGTTCACGCCCGAAGATTCTGTGTCGACCGTAAAAGACTTATGCGGCTCCGTCTGTTGCACTCGCACCCGAATTACTCGCAGTCCGAACTCAAGTAGCTTGCTGCTGTTCGACTCTCTTCCATGGCTACAACTCCTCAACCATTGACTACTTCAGTTTCGAACCTTGGGAAGACATCCTTTGTTGATATGGTTAGCTCTATGAGAACAGATCAGGTTTACCATGAATCATTCGAAGGCCAGGAGTACTGCAACCTTATCAAGAAGACAGGTAGGAAGAGTGACAAACTCGCTCTATTCTTCTCAGATGTTGAAGTTTCCAACCTGTGCAACAAGTTCAAATTCACCCTCATTGGGAAGTTCCAATTTGGACATAATAAAATGGAAATCGTTCGAAAGACTTTTGAAGATCTCAAACTATTGAGACTTCATAAGGTTGGCCTCTTTGATGTAAAACATGTGATGATACAATTATCCAGAGTGGAAGACTATGCCAAAATATTTTCCAAAAAATTATTACAATAGAGGAAAAATATATGAAACTGCTAAAGTGATCTCCTGAATTTGACCCTAGTCAAGAACCACCTATAGTTCCAATCTGGTTTAAACTATCTGGCTTAAAGTTGCACTACTTCAACCACCAAATCCTCTACTCTATTGGAGTTGCACTAGGGTGACCTATGAAATTCGATGCACCCACCTTCAATCTAACCAGGCCTTCGGTTGCAAGAATTCTTGTTGAAAGGGATATCACCCTCCCTGATGTGGACGAAATATGGTTTGGTACTGCCCATAATAGGTATTGGCAGCCAATTATAGCAGAACAAAGACCCTAATACTGCAATCACAGTAGATTGTTCAGGCACACCCATTGTCAAATGCTTCAGGCTTCACCCACATTTGAGATCGGCAGATCCTAACATCATCCATGTGGAGAAAAATATAGCAGACACTGTTAATCTTCCAGAAATATTGAATAAGAATTTGACTCATAAGACTACTCACAAACCACACCAGCAGCTTCCGCCTATTGTTGTTGAGGCAGCTCTTCCTCAGATTACAAATTCTACAAATTTTGTTGTAGCAGATGTTAGCCGAAGTGTCTTGGATCCATCTACTGCGAGAAAAGATGGTACTAAAATTATGGAGGAGTGTCAGGATCAAGATGTGCTGCAGGCTGAGTCTAATCAGCAGCTTACCTCCATAAAAGATCCCCCTATTGTTCACACAGGACTAACTCTGTCAGATGATTGACAAGTTTACAAATCTACGAAGAAGAAGAAAGAAATGTCATATCTTAGTAACTCTCAGGATGACTGTATCATTGTTTTGGGCGAAAGCCCACATCTTAGTATGTTGTTGGACTCAGTCCCTAGATCTAGATGAAGGGGAAGCANATGGTATCGGATCTTGAAAACAAATCCTAGACCTCCTTCCTTCGTTGAAATCTCCCCCTGCTGCGCAAGTTCCTGCAGGCCCTCCGTTTGATCCTGTTATCGCTACTGGCTCCCAATGGGCAGCCATTGCTCATTCCTGTAGGCACAGGCCCAGCAACCGCAAGCACAGCTCAGAAACTACAAGTTTGGAGCTGCGTGGGAGGGACATTCTTTTTCTAGTGAAAATTCCATTTGGACCTATCTGCAGATCGCCGGTNATGGTATCGGATCTTGAAAACAAATCCTAGACCTCCTTCCTTCGTTGAAATCTCCCCCTGCTGCGCAAGTTCGTGCAGGCCCTCCGTTTGATCCTGTTATCGCTACCGGCTCCCAATGGGCAGCCATTCCTCATTCCTGTAGGCACAGGCCCAGCAACCGCAAGCACAGCTCAGAAACTACAAGTTTGGTGCTGCGTGAGAGGGACTTTCTTTTTCTAGTGAAAATTCCATTCGGACCTATCTGCAGATCGCCGGCCGTCAGTGTTCATCTCCCTGCGAGATCGTGGCACTTGGACCATGTGGTCTCTTCATCAGGCTACAGGTCCCAAGCAGAGGAACTTGTTGTCCCCTGCTTATTGATTCTCCCCAGCCCATCAAGCCAACCATTCAATGGATCGTCATCTTGATGCGACTCTTTCTAATGGGAATCCAAAACCAGCAAAGAGAATTCGAACAACTGTAGAAACTCATTCCTGTGGCAGGAACCTCTCCCAACAGCCACCGGATTAGCCAACCTGCAGACCCTACCTGACTCTTCCCTATGGCCGAAAATCCCTACAGTAGGCCTTCCTTTGTAGAGTTCTTCCTGCAAGCCTTCCCTAGCAACATCTTTGCCGCCAGTTCTACCAAGCGGCTCAATTTCGTCTTACTGCATACCCTTCTCCGTCGGATTCTCCCTACAAGCCCTCCATTGTTCACCTTGTTGCTGTCAAACCTTTCTTCCAACAACAGCAGCCATTGAGCCTCTCTCTTGTTGCAGCAGCAGCTACTCCTACATCAATTGTAACTCTTCTTCTGTAACAGTCACTTGCCAGACTTTTCTTCCTACATCAATTGTAACTCTTCTTCTGTAACAGTCACTTGCCAGACCTTTCTTCCTACATCAATTGTGACAAAATTCCTCCCTGCAATAAACGACACCCCTAAATACAAAAGGTTTATGACCAAGTACGGTATGAAACATTGAGTTTCACTCCGTAAGTTAATCGTCTTATGTGTGAATATTGCAAATAATTTGGCAACTCAACGGAAAGGTGCTCGAAACTACATAGAAAACCTAAGGAGGGGAGGAAAACCAAGACAGCAAGACCCATGCTTCTACCTCTTTTAAAGGGTTAGCCGACCTTAGCCCTTTCATCAAGGAGCAATTAGAGGTGTTGAAGAAACTTCTTTCAAGCACAACTGAGTGTACAAATTTGATGATACACCAAGGTATCATGTCCACCTATATCGCTGATAATGGAAGTTTCAGCCTTAGATAATAGCTTTAGGAATTTCTGATCACATTACTAGAGATATACATTCTCTCACCAACTACCAAGAGTTTAATGACTCCAAATTTGTCAGACTTGTGAAGTAATCTCAACTCAGAATTATTGGGAAAAAAAAGAAGGGAAAGTCTCCAAAGATGGAGCTGGACCAAGTCTCCTTTGCTCACGTGGTGGGTAACTCGTTGGTGGAGTTCGCGGTGGTATTCCCCTCAAGCTATAAGAAATGTCGCGAGGGTACAGATGATTGTCCTTTTGTTAAGAAGGGAAGTGGAAAAGGTGAAAAAGTAGAAATATTTTCTCTGAATTAGAAATTTCTACCCTTATGGAAAAAATCAAGTTTTCTCTTACTGGAAAATTTCAGTGGGGACACCCTTCTATGGATGCTATGAGAAAGTGTGTTGATAATCTTAAGCTGGTAGGCAAATGGAAAGTGAGACTCATGAATGAGAGACATGTGTTGATCCAATTAACAATGGTTGAAGACTAGATTAGAATTTTCTCCAAGAAATATTTTAATATCGCAAGCAAATCAATGGTTACTCAAGTAGTCTCCTGATTTCAACCAAAATCATGAAACTCTCACTGTAGCGGTGTAGTTTAGTTTAACTGGTCTCAAGCTACATTTTTTTCACCGTCAGGTTCTCTACTCTATTGGGGTCATCCTTGGGGATCCTTTGAAGCTAAATATGCCTACTTTCAACCTAACCAAACCCTCAGTGGCCAGAATACTTGTAGAAAAGGATATTACTTTACCTGATGTTACTGAAGTCTGTTTGGGCACAACCCATAATGGTTATTGACAACAAATTATCATGGAGAATAGACCCCCATATTGTACCCACTGTAAGATGTTTGGTCATGTTTTTGATAAATGCCACAAGTTTCATCCAATTTGAAATATAAGGTTCAAGTGAATAAGAATGGGTCTAACCCCACTGCTCTAGACATTTTAGTTCCACCCGGTGAGGATACTACCAGACAGGAGGTGTCTGTTGCCCCTGAGGACCCCCATGACACTGTTGTTACTGTTACTGCGAGTGATGTGATGCTGACATCTTCAAACCCCATAGAAACAATACTGATGAACTATTACCTACAAATGATAGTGTTCAGACTAATAATCAGGAGAGTCTCGTAGCTCTACTTCTTCAGGAAGTATCGGGTGTAGAGGCAACTCCTACTTCACATATACTATAACCTATTGTGGGTACTACGGTTGGTATTCCTTCTGCTTCAGCTCTACCACCCCATCAGAATGATTCTTTGGAAGAGGAATGGCAGGTCTATTCTAGGAGAAAGAAGACGAATGGAGGCCGACTCTAGTTCGGAAACATATTGGATGATACATTGGTTACTATTGACAATGACAATCATCTTACTAGCTTATTAATTTGCTCCTTCCCTAGAACTAGAGGTAGAGGCAAGACCAAATTGGGTCGCTCTCTAGCCACCTGATACTATGTATTTCGGCACTGTTAGGTTTTTTATTTAAATATCTAATGTATTTTTTCCATTTTTTTTAGTTTTGGAACTATTTGTGATTTTGTGTTGGCAGGGTGTCATGTTTGGGCCCTCCCACACATTGTATCTGTATCTTCCTTTCTATTTAACATATTAGCCTTTTTAGGCTTTCAATAAATAAATAAATAAAATAAAATATGCCCATTGTATGATATATTTTTTTCACGATGTCGGCTGCGGTCGAGAGCTCTGCTAAGGTTTCCAATGGAGATTTCCGTCGCATTTGATTCTACCGCTCGAAGGAGAGGGGATCGCAACTCGTTTCGTCAGCTCTTGGTCCGATCTACGTCTGTGTCGGCATCGTCGGTCACAGATTCTGGCTCGCGTCTGCGTCGGCGTGCGTCTGTTGCGACTGCGTCTTCCTATTTCGACGCTACGCCTTTCCCTGCTTCTGTGCCCTACAGTTTCGCTCCTTCTGTTTAGAAGCTTCATTTCTTCTGTTTGCCTTTGCGCTCGTGCTTTTCTCCGACCCAACAACAACAACTTGTTTCGTCTGCTTGTCAGGAACTCGCTGCAGGGAACGCCGACCATCTCCTTGCTCTGATGACACTTTCTTCTTCTTTAGCTGAATCGGCAAAGGCCTCCTTTGCCCACGTGGTACGTAACCCTCAGGTGGAATCCGCGGTGGTTTTCCCCTAAAGCTATAAGGATTGTCGCGATGTTACGATGATTGTCTTTTTGTTAAGAAGAGAAGTAGAAAAGGTGGAAAAATAACAATCTTTTTTTCTGACTCAGAAATTTCTACCATGACAGAAAAATTCAAGTTTATTCATATTAGAAAATTTCAGTGGGGGCACCCACCTATGAATGCTATCAGAAAGAATGTTGATGATCTTAAACTAGTAGACAAGTGGAAAGTGAACCTCCTAAATGAGAGATATGTGTTGATTCAACTAACACTGATTGAAGACTACACCCAATTTTTCTTCAAGAAATATCTTAATAATGCAGACAAGTCAATGATGTTACTCAAGTATTCTCCTGATTTCAACCGAAATTATGAAACTCTCACTGTACCGGTATGGTTTAGTCTACCTTGTCTCAAGCAACATTTTTTTCACCATCAAATTCTCTACTCTATTGGGGTCATCCTTGGGGACCTTTTGAAGCTAGATTTGCCTACTTTCAACCTAATCAAACCTTCTGTGGTCATAATACTTGTGGAAAGAGATATTACTTTACTTAATGTTACTGAAGTCTGGCTGAGCACAAACCATAATAGATATTGACAACAAATCGTCATGGAACACAGACCCCCATATTCTACCCATTGTAAGACATTTGGGCATATCCTTAATAAATGTCACAAGCTCTATCCTAATTTAAAATCTAAGAAATAAATAAGGATGAGTTTAACCCCACTGCTTTGAACATTTTAGTTTCATCTAGGGAGGATACTACCAGACAGGAGGTGTATGTTGCCCCTGTGGGCCCCCCCAATGGCATTGTTGTTACTGTTACTGCGAGTGATGTGATGTTGGCACCTTCAAACCCCATATAAAATAATAATAATGGAATATTACCTACAAAAGATAGTGTTCAAAATGATAATCAAGAGAACCTCACAGCACCCCTTCTTCAGGAAGTATCCGGTGTAGAGACAACTCATACTTCACATATACTAGAACCTATTGTGGGTACTACGGTTGGTAATCCTTCTGCTTCATCTCTACCACCTCATTTGACTGATTCTTCGGATGATGAATGACAGGTTTACACTTCCAGGAGGAAGAAAAATGTAGACCTACTTGAGCTCAGGAGTCTTATGGATGATATTTTGGTTACATTCGGGTAATGGTACGCATCTTACCAATCTGTTAGCTAGATCCCTTCCGAGAACTAGAGCCAGAGACAGACCTAGAATGAGATGACCCTCACTTTTTCAGCACAGTGATGGTTTTGGGGTTTTTTTTTTATATGTACCACTTTTTAACTTTTTTGTGTGTGTTATACCGTGTGGGTTGGGTGTCTATTTTTAGGCCTACCCATATAACATATCTGTATTTTTTCTCTTTAATATATAAGCCCTTGTGCTTTTTTCAATATATATACATGCACGCGCGCGCGCGCGCATGCTCCTGCAGTTAATTTATTCCCCAGTTCATCCCATCTATTTTCACTTTCAAGTAGTCGTCGTTCAGGGAATTGGGCCAAGAAGGCCATAGAGAGAGAGGAAGTTCTCTGTTAGAAGGCAAGGGAAACACTGAGGTAATTAAAGGAAACTTGAGAGGTCAGGTAAATAATTGAATATTGATAATATATATATATATAAATGGGTATGACAATGTCTTCCCTTATCGGCTCTACTAGGATTTCGCCTCATGGCAAACCCTAGCAAATGTTTCGCATCAGACTTCTCTGATGTCTTCTGTCGTCGTCGGCTTGCGTCGCACTTCTTGTTTCTACATCGACTGCGGCTCGCGTTTGCGTCTTGCATCTTGCACAATTTTGACACCGGAAACTTCACATGTTCTCGTTTGTCACCTCCTGCGGTTGTGCATCTGCGGCTCCCGGCTCGTTCACGCTCGAAGATTCTGTGTCGACCGTAAAAGACTTCTGCGGCTCCATCTGTTGCACTCGAACCCGAATTACTCGCAGTCCAGACTCAAGTAGCTTGTCGATGTTCGACTCTCTTCCATGGCTAAAACTCCTCAACCATCGACTACTTCAGTTTCGAACCTTGGGAAGACATCCTTTGTTGATATGGTTAGCTCTATGGGATCAGATTAGGTTTTTCCTCAGGTTTACCATGAATCATTCAAAGGCCAGGAGTACTGCAACCTTATCAAGAATATGGGTAGGAAGAGTGGCAAACTCGCTCTATTCTTCTCAGATGTTGAAGTTTCCAATTTGGGTAACAAGTTCAAATTCACCCTCATTGGGAAGTTCCAATCGGGACATCCTAAAATGGAAATCGTTCGAAAAACTTTTGAAGATCTCAAACTATTGGGACTTTGGAAGGTTGGCCTCTTTGATGGAAGACATGTGATGATACAATTATCCAAAGTGGAAGACTATGCCAAAAAATTTTCCAAAAAATTATAAAAATAGAGGATAAATATATGAAACTGCTAAAGTGATCTCCTGAATATGACCCTAGTCAAGAACCACCTATAATTCCAATATGGTTTAAACTATCTGGCTTAAAGTTGCACTACTTCAACCACCAAGTCCTCTACTCTATTGGAGCTGCACTAGGGTGACCTATGAAATTCGATGCACCCACCTTCAATCTAACCAGACCTTCGGTTGCAAGAATTCTTGTTACAAGGGATATCACCCTCCCCGATGTGGACGAAATATGGCTTGGTACTACCCACAATAGGTATTGACAACCAATTATAGCAGAACAAAGACCTTAATACTGCAATTACTGTAGATTGTTTGGGCACACCCCTTGTCAAATGTTTCAGGCTTCACTCACATTTGAGATCGATAGATCCTAACAACATCATCCATGTCGAGAAAAATATAGCAGACACTGTTAATCTTCCAGAAATATTGAATAAGAATTTGACTCATAAGACTACTCCTCACAAACCACACCAGCAGCTTCCGCTTACTGTTGTTGAGGCAACTCTTCCTCAGATTACAAAGTCTACAAATTTTGTTGTAGCAGATGCTAGCCGAAGTGTCTTGGATCCACCTATTGCGAGAAAAAAAGGGTACTAAAGTTATGGAGGAGTGTTAGAATCAAGGTGTGCTGCAGGCTGAGTCTAATCATCAGCTTTCACACAGGACTAACTCTGTCAGATGATTGACAGGTTTACAAATCTAGGAAGAAGAAGAAAGAAATGTCATATCTCAGTAACTCTCAGAATGACTGTATCATTGTTTTGAGCGGAAGCCCACATCTTAGTATGTTGTTGTACTCACACCCTAGATCCAGGTGAAGGGGAAGCGATAGATCCACCGACTACACCCACCATGATTAGGAGTTGTTTCTTTTTGTTTTATTTTTGGGGAATACATTTGTAATCCCTGTGAGTGGGATCTCTGTACCCACTAACTAAAATCTTTGTATCCTCTCTTTTTTATCAATGAATTTTGTCATTTGAATATATATATATTGTGTTTGACTCATTTGTTTGACATACAAATTGAACTCAAACTATTTAGCAAGCAGAACACAAGTTCTTCGTGAATAACGAGCTTTTTTGATATACCTATATATGACTATCAAATAATTAAAATTTTTCATTTTCATTCCAATTTCTTGTGAATTTCAATCGATTTGGAGAGTTTACTTCTCTCGGTAGACAGCCAGAAAAGGGGAGAAGTTGAGGTTTTAGAGAGGAATTTGGAAGGTTAGTTGCACCCATGTAATTCCTTTATTTCCTCTCAACTTTTCATGAATAGTAGTTGGACATTTCGAGAGTGAATATANGGAGAAGTTGAGGTTTTAGAGAGGAATTTGGAAGGTTAGTTGCACCCATGTAATTCCTTTATTTCCTCTCAAATTTTCATGAATAGTAGTTGGACATTTCGAGAGTGAATATTCTCAGATAGGCAGCTAGAGGGGGAATTGTTGGAAGTGGTATGTAAAAAAATGAAGATTTGTGTTTACAAAAACTTTAATTCTATAGCTTGTTCAGTACATTTTAATTCATCCCTAATTATCATGCTCACAATTAGCCGAACCTATTGTGAGCACTTTTTTGGCTGAAGATTTGGAGAACGATTATAGTGATGAAGGTTGTAAGATAAAGTAAAAATTTATATGAAATCGAGCCAATTCGAGATAAACTTTTAATTAATATATTTTTCGTGCTCAATTAAAAATTATTTAACAATTTTATCCAATTACAACAACAACAACAAAGTCTTAATCTCACTAAGTANAATTAATATATTTTTCGTGCTCAATTAAAAATTATTTAACAATTTTATCCAATTACAACAACAACAACAAAGTCTTAATCTCACTAAGTAGGGTCGGCTACATGAATCTTTTTTCTCCATTGTGTCCTATTTAGTGTCATATTTTCATTTAATCCTAATAAATTAAGATCATTTTTTATACAATAAGCCCAAGTCTTGCTAGGTCTACCTCTGTCTTTCTTAACATAAATCGAATCTAATACATCTGCTCTCCTAATCGGATCATCAGATGGTTGACATTTAATGTGACCAAATCATCTAAGATGACTCTCTCTAACTTTGTCCATCACCAGAGCAACACCAAAACTATCACGGATATATTTCGACTTTCTCTAATTTTGTCTGTCACAGGAGCTACACCAACCCTATCACGAATATATTCTTTTGATTTTCTCTAATTTTGTCTGTCACATAAGCTACAATAACCCTATCACGGATAAATTCATTATAAACCATCTAAGACGACTTTCTCTAATTTTGTCCGTCACAGAAGCCACACCAACCCTATCACAGATATATTCATTTTCCAATTTGTCTCTAAGTGTAAAGCCACTCATCCACCTAATCATTCTCATCTCGGCAACACTTAACTCAGTGTTATGCTTCTCTTTTAAAGGCCAACATTCTGCGCCATAGAGCATTGCAGGTATCACCACCATCTTATAAAATTTTCGTCCCAGTCTAAACGGCACTTTTTTATCACACAATACGCCCAAAGTACTACTCCACTTCAAACAACCAGCTTGAATATTTTTGAAATCTTCTAACACTAAAAATTCTGCTTTTAGTGACCTTTATACATATATTTATCACACAAAATCTAATATGGCTCTACATTCTTCATTAATCACTCCAAAATCATAGCAATCATGAATATGTCTAAAATCTTCTACTACTCTACCGACATGTCCATTTAAATCTCCTCCAATAAAAACTCTTTCTTCAAGAGTTATAATTTATATTAAGACTTCTAAATCATTCCAAAATTTATCTTTAGAACTTATATTTAAACCTACTTGAGGAGCATAAACACTTATAATATTAAAAATCTTAGTATCAACAATATCTAAGGGCTATAATTTTATCTTCAATTCTATTAATTTTTACAACAATATCTTTCAAACTCTTATCTATTAATTTCTAGTGCAACTCTTACCAAAATACCAAAATTTAAAACCTAAGTTAGCAATCTTAGCTTTTTATCCAACCTATTTAGTTTCTTGAAGACATAAGATATTCATCTTTCTATGAATTATAATATCAACTAATTCCATTAACTTACCATTAAGAGTACCTCTATTCCAAGATCTTATCCTTCTATTAGTTTCACAGACTAACTTATTTACCCGCACCCGTTCATAATGTGAGAACTCTTGCTTATTTGAGACTACACCCAGGCGCAGGTGTAGCAGCCCTTGCACACTTTTTACTATATTCAGGTGATACAACGCGTCACAAGGGGAAGCCCTAGCACTTGCACAATGATCAAAATGATTCATTTCATGATTCTTTCAACATGTTTTATGCTAATTCTCAACTACCTAACGCAATCCTCCGCTTTTCACATCCAANATCACCACCATCTTATAAAATTTTCGTCCCAGTCTAAACGGCACTTTTTTATCACACAATACGCCCAAAGTATTACTCCACTTCAAACAACCAGCTTGAATATTTTTAAAATCTTCTAACGCTAAAAATTCTGCTTTTAGTGACCTTTATACATATATTTATCACACAAAATCTAATATGGCTCTACATTCTTCATTAATCACTCCAAAACCATAGCAATCATGAATATGTCTGAAATCTTCTACCACTCTACCGACATGTCCATTTAAATCTCCTCCAATAAAAATTCTTTCTTCAAGAGTTATAATTTATATTAAGACATCTAAATCATTCCAAAATTTATCTTTAGAACTTATATTTAAACCTACTTGAGGAGCATAAGCACTTATAATATTAAAAATCTTAGTATCAACAATATTTAAGGGCTATAATTTTATCTTCAATTCTATTAATTTTTACAACAATATCTTTCAAACTCTTATCTATTAATTTCTAGTGCAACTCTTACCAGAATACCAAAATTTAAAACCTAAGTTAGCAATCTTAGCTTTTTCTCCAACCTATTTAGTTTCTTGAAGACATAAGATATTCATCTTTCTATGAATTATAATATCAACTAATTCCATAACTTACCATTAAGAGTACCTCTATTCCAAGATCTTATCCTTCTATTAGTTTCATAGACTAACTTATTTACCCGCACCCGTTCATAATGTGAGAACTCTTGCTTATTTGAGACTACACCCAGGCGCAGGTGTAGCAGCCCTTGCACACTTTTTACTATATTCAGGTGATACAACGCGTCACAAGGGGAAGCCCTAGCACTTGCACAATGATCAAAATGATTCATTTCATGATTCTTTCAACATGATTTATGCTGATTCTCAACTACCTAACGCAATCCTCCACTTTTCACATCCGGNTTCAATTCTATTAATTTTTACAACAATATCTTTCAAACTCTTATCTATTAATTTCTAGTGCAACTCTTACCAGAATACCAAAATTTAAAACCTAAGTTAGCAATCTTAGCTTTTTCTCCAACCTATNTATATATATATATATATATTGTGTTTGGCTCATTTGTTTGAGAAACAAATTGAACTCAAACTATTTAGCAAGCAGAACACAAGTTCTTCGTGAATAACAAGCTTTTTTGATATACCTATATATGACTATCAAATAATTGAAAATTTTCATTTTCATTCGAATTTCTTGTGAATTTCAATCAATTTGGAGAGTTTACTGCTCTCGGTAGACAGCCAGAAAAGGGGAGAAGTGGGGTTTTAGAGAGGAATTTGGAAGGTTAGTTGCACCCATGTAATTGCTTTATTTCCTCTCAAATTTCCATGAATAGTAGTTGGGCATTTCGAGAGTGAATATTCTCAAGTAGGCAGCTAGAGGGGGAATTGTTGAAAGTGGTATGTAAAAAGATGAAGATTTGTGTTTACATAAACTTTAATTCTATAGCTTGTTCAGTACATTTTAAATCATCCCTAATTATCATGCTCACAATTAGCCGAACCTATTGTGAGCACATTTTTGGCTGAAGATTTTGAGAACGATTATAGTGAAGAAGGTTGTAAGATAAAGTAAAAAAATTATATGAAATCGAGTCAATTTGAGATAAAGTTTTAATTAATATATTTTTCGTGCTCAATTAAAAATTATTTAACAATTTTATCCAATTACAACAGCAACAAAGCCTTAATCTCACTAAGTAGGGTCGGCTACATGAATCTTTTTTCTCCATTGCGTCCTATTTAGTGTCACATTTTCATTTAATCCTAATAAATTAAGATCATTTTTTATACAATAAGCCCAAATCTTGCTAAGTCTACCTCTGTCTTTCTTAACTTAAATCGAATATAATACATCTGCTCTCCTAATCAGATCATCAGATGGCCGACATTTAATGTGAGCAAATCATCTAAGATGACTCTCTCTAACTTTGTCCATCACCGGAGCAACACCAACTATGCCCAAACCATCTAAGACGACTTTCTCTAATTTTGTCTGTCACAGGAGCTACACTAACCCTGTCCCGGATATATTCATTTCAAACCATCTAAGACGACTTTCTCTAATTTTGTCCGTCACAGAAGCCACACCAACCCTATCACAGATATATTCATTTTCCAATTTGTCTCTAAGTGTAAAGCCACTCATCCACCTAATCATTCTCATATCGGCAACACTTAACTCAGTGTTATGCTTCTCTTTTAAAGGCCAACATTCTGCGCCATAGAGCATTGCAGGTATCACCACCATCTTATAAAATTTTCGTCCCAATCTAAACGGTACTTTTTTATCACACAATACGCCCAAAGTATTACTCCACTTCAACCAAACAGCTTGAATATTTCCAAAATCTTCTAACGCTAAAAATTCTGCTTTTAGTGACCTTTATACATATATTTATCACGCAAAATCTAATATGACTCTACATTCTCCATTAATCACTCCAAAACCATAGCCACCATGAATATGTTGAAATCTTCTACCACTACCGACATGTCCATTTAAATCTCCTCCAATAAAAATTCTTTCTTCAAGAGTTATAATTTATATTAAGACTTCTAAATCATTCCAAAATTTATCTTTAGAACTTATATTTAAACCTACTTGAGGAGCAAAAACACTTATAATATTAAAAATCTTAGTATCAACAATATTTAAGGGCTATAATTTTATCTCCAATTCTATTAATTTTTACAACAATATCTTTCAAACTCTTATCTATAAATACGCCCACACCATTTCTAGTGCAACTCTTACTAGAATACCAAAATTTAAAACCTAAGTTAGCAATCTTAGTTTTTTCTCCAACCTATTTAGTTTCTTGAAGACATAAGATATTCATCTTTCTTGAATTATAATATCAATTAATTTCATTAACTTACAACTAAGAGTACCTATATTCCAAGATCTTATCCTACTATTAGTTTCATAGACTAACTTATTTACCCGCACCCGTTCATAATGTGAGAACACTTGCTTATTTGAGACTACACTCAGGCGCCGATGTAGCAGCCCTTGCACACTTTTTACTATATTCAGGTGATACAACGCGTCAAAAGGGGAAGCCCTAGCACTTACACAATGATCAAAATGATTCATGTCATGATTCTTTCAACAAGTTTTATGCTGATTCTCAACTAGCTAACGCAATCCTCCACTTTTCACATCTTGGATTGGGACCAACAATGACAGTGTTCAACAGTTTCTTACAATTAAAAAAATTATTTATTGTTAGACTCATCGTAAATCTAAATCAAAATACTCAATTGTTAAATTAAGAATCAAAATACACTAGAATTACTGCTTGCTTGCGTATTGATGAATTTCTTTGTTATGTGTTTGCATTTAGAAAATCTTCATACTGAGCATAATTGGAGATAATACATCAACAATTCATTCGTAAGAGTCTAATGAAAATACGATAAAATCATGCACTAGTAAAGTTATTCATATTGCAACACCTGACTAATTACTGAAAATTAAGAATTTAGAATGACAACCGAGGTGATTAATTATATTTTTAAATTCAACAATCTTCTTTATTTCAAAATACATGTTTGACTACATGTATGCTCTAATTTAGTTAGATTCTTCATATTGTTAGATAAAAAAAAAATGCATGATATAAGCGATATGAATGAGATAAGAGATACAAATGATATGAAAGATTTGCATGATATTAGAAATATGTATGAATAAGAGATATGAATGATATGAGAGAAATACATGATAGAAAAGAAATACACAATAAATAGTTGCATCTCAGAGTAAGTATTGCATTAGTATAGACATGAATATGTCTCATAATAATGAATGTTATGAAGAGTGAAATAACTTACATATGATTTCTTGTATGTGTATGTTCAGATGAGGAGTTCACCCCCTAATGGTACAGGCAGGAGAAACCAGTGTACTCACGTGCGTAGATGTTTTTCTGCCATCCCAGACAATTGTGATAGTTAGATCACTAACCGTTGTACCAATAGAATAATATCGACTAGGGGCGAGTGGACAGAGATTACCACTGCATACAATTGTGGTGTTTAAATCGCTAACCACTATGTCGAAAGGAAATATCAATCAGGGGCAGATAAGACTCTTTCCACCCCAGACACTTGTGTTATTTAGATAATTAACTGTTGTGCCGACGAGATAATATCGTTCAGTGGTGTTTTAAGTTTTGTTAAAGGGAATCCTCAAAGAGATATGTAAGTAAATAATATTGAGTAAAAAAAAAAGTTTAAGTATATAGAAATTTAGAATATTTTCATTGACTAAAGGTCATTGATACATGGATTGACATATTATAACATTTCTTATGAAAATATGGAATACCAGCATAGTAAAAGATTTCTTATGAAGATATAAAAAACCATCATAAATATTGATTTCTTTTTTAATGGATTATTGAAGCTTAGAAGCATGATTACACCATTGTTATCTTTATACAACTAATTATGTTGCTTTAATATTGTTTTTGGGGTTTTTAACTTTTGATTGCAATGAGTAAAAGATTAGCTAATGTGTAAAAAGACGAAAGCAACAACTAAAAAGGTACAAATTTCTAGTTTTGAACTATATTGCTTTATTTAGTGCCACTTTCATGAATATTTGAATATTAAAATGTTAGTAATATCAATAGAATAAAAGAGAATTAATATTCAACGTCTATTCCCGTCTTGGTTAATTCTAAATCCCGGTCGAGTCGTAACATAATATACCAAAATTATTGTGGTGTTAGTTATTTAAATTTTGAGGTATTTATTTTATATTTGATAATCATTTTTTTTAATTATATCAATTATGTGATATTTAAATAAACTTAAAATTGATTATGTCATTCAGTTGAATGCCTCAACCCCGATTCAACCTTTGCATCTTGAACCTCCTTTTACCGATTCATTGTCCGGTCTGGTTCTCAGAACCTATAAAAAGGCAAACCAGCAAATGCATAATCCATATAAAGCATTAAAAAGAGCAAAAAAAGTAAAAGAAATTCGTCCGCTACCTCGAAGGGGAGTTAACAATGATCTGTCATGTGACATGAAATACTAAAAAACAGGCAAATAATGTTAATCACAGAACTAAAGACTTACTACTGTCCTCTCGTAAACACAAGTTGAATTGGCAAGCTTCTGATCAATATTGATTTTGAAGACAAACTCATAGGCTGCGCATGCATTCATGTTGGGGTATTTCTGAACAAGAAAAGGATAGACAAAGATCCTTTATGGAGTTGTATTCAACCATAGATATAAGACTAATTTATAGACTTTTCCCACAATGTCGCAACACGAAAGAGCTCAACCTTTAAGATATTTGCAGCATTGGACGAAATATCTGCAACAACTCCTGAAAAACGACTTTTGCTGATTGTAAACCTGTTAAATAAAAACTCAGAATCATTGGAGATATATTATGAAAACCCAAAAAAAAAAATTATATCTCAAATATTGAAGACTGGTTTGCTACCTTTGAAAGACTTGATTACAATAACCAAAGATGATCTCATAATGGTCGTTCTCCATAATAACATCGCACAACTTCCCCAGCTAGCACAAAATGAACATTAATTTAAGGGAAAAAAATGGAAGGTTTAAAGGTAATGTTGAGAAAAGAGACAGTAGTATACGTGGACATGCTGTTGAATTTCCTTGCAGAATGCTCTCCTCATTACATGTTCATCAACTGTTTTAATAACGTCATCGCAGCTCATTTTCCCTGTTAACTTACAAGAAGCTTCAAGCGAATTCAATAAAAACTTGATATTTTGTTCAAGAATTCCAAGTTCTTGTTTCATTGCCGTCAGTCTGTTCTGTTCTTCCTGCCAAAATTATGACTCCATTCAAGTTTAATTAGAATCGAAAGGACAAACAGTACAAACACAACTCAACTATCAAAGCCAAAAGCTAGTAAAAAAACATAACATATAGGAAAATTCCCTTGATAAATCGAAGAACATGATGTACAGGAAATTACAGTGCATAATAAATAGGGACGGCAATGGGAACCAATAAAACATCATGAAAGAGAGACAGAATTTTACTACTATCTATACAATGAAGGATGAAAATATGGTACTACAAAATTAACTTCCAGTGGGACAAACAAAATTACGCTAAGGAGATTGGATCCGAAATATTTGCTGCTTCCACAAATAAGAAAAAAATAAAGAATTACTGTGGAGCTTGACTGAACCAGTGAAATAATGTAAATATGATTCAATTCATTATCTTTTCTAATTATTTATCAATTTCATTTTTATGTCACCCAATTGTTACAGCCTGAACTCACGCCTATCAAGATATAGCCTGCTTTGGCCTAAAAACCTTACTTTTGTCCCATTGGTGTAACTTCCAAGAAGGTCACCATCCCAAGAGTGATCCACCATGAGCACACTTAACTTTGGAATTTCTTATGAATTTCAACCGTTATGCCAGAAGGCACATAGATGCTTAGGATTTCAGCTACATTCTACTTAAGAGATTTCACAATTTCCCCCATTTAAATAACAACCAGTGTTCTTTACCCAGAATCATCCACCAATATTCTTATCTTTAAGCTTGTGTAATGCTCTGATACCATTTGTAAAATCCCAGGTCTCACTCATTGAGATATTTTCCAAATTGGCCTAATGGCCTCCCTGGTTTAACAATAACATTGGAGTAACTTCTCAGAAGGTCACCCATCATGAGAATGCTCCTGAATGAGCACGCTTAACTTGGGAGTTTCTTAGTAAAACTTTAATTGTTCGCCAAAAGACGCCAAAATGTTTAATAGTTCAATTTCATTATACTTGAGGGACATCACACCAATTGTCATATATTCCACCGTCTCTTTCAAAAGCTCGAACAATATTGCAAGACAAAACAAGCAAGTNTCTGATACCATTTGTAAAATCCCAGGTCTCACTCATTGAGATATTTTCCAAATTGGCCTAATGGCCTCCCTGTTTTGTCCCATTGGAGTAACTTCTCAAAAGGTCACCCATCATGAGAGTGCTCCTGAATGAACACGCTTAACTTGGGAATTTCTTAGTAAAACTTTAATTGTTCGCCAAAAGACGCCAAAATGTTTAATAGTTCAATTTCATTATACTTGAGGGATATCACACCAGTTGTCATATATTCTACCGTCTCTTTCAAAAGCTCGAACAATATTGCAAGACAAAACAAGCAAGTTGAAGATTTTACGCAAACTAGATTTAAAAGTAGATGTAGCTTCTAACAAGAACTAATGTTGAATAGTGTATTTTTTAAAAAAATATAAATGGGTAAGACCCACTCATTAAAAGAAAATTTGGAGGGATTAGCTTCAAAATACAGAAAAAGGAAACAATAAAATTAGATTGCATTTAACCTATAAGATCCAGTGGACAAACAAAAATCAGACTAGCAACCACTGGAAGCCCAAGAACCCCAAATTGTTATTAACTATCACAGATTTTTTTTTTTTTTTT